>OMLF01054073.1:0-12425 GCA_900302615.1 Holocentrus rufus
GATGCAGGCTCTTGGTTTGAAGTGTGAAATTGAGGGTACGACTTGTTGATCTCTGCCACGCCGGCTGCAGCTGCGGGGAGGCAATCGGAAACCATCAGCGGCTGATTACAGAGGATAATCAAGGAGATAATAGTGGTACACAATGCAATTAAGATGATGAGATGGGAGGTGAGGTGGAGAGGGAGGGAATATCAGAGAGGATGGAGGGAAGAAATGAAGATAAAAGAGATGAGTAAAGAGAGAGAGAGAAATAGAGGAAAAGAAGATAGAAACAAATGTAGAAAACAAAATCACATGTAATCAGGAGCTGTCACCTATAGCGCACTGTTCCTGCAGTCATTACCCAGAAGACAGCGGGATGAGAGTGGGAAGCGAGATAATCAAAAGAAACCACTGTGTCAATGTTTCTCAGCTACTGAAAATAAGCCTTTATTTACCCATGGGAACGTTTGGCTGACAATTTACTGTATGCATTTTCTTTCTATACTGCGCTTCTTCACATTTATATTCTTGCACACGGCTGCTCAGAACGACCACCGTCTGCTGTAGCACATCTTGTTCTATGCAGTCTTGTCCTGTATCATGAAGGCCTTGTATCACTCGGTACTGTGTCCTGTTCTGTGTGACGTGTGTCCTTTGCCATTTGGTGGCTATTGTCTTGTCATGCTGCTACAATTGTTTACAGCCTGTGACGTTGTGGGCGAGTTGACCTCTAATTCTGCTAATCTTTCCTCAGGATAGGCTAATTTTAGTGTATATTTTGTTTTTGTCCGAAGACCATCTACTTCGCTGTTAGAAAGCAGTTGGTAATGATGTTGTTGAAGCTGGCAAGCAGCTGAAATGTCAAGGCAGTGTAGGTATAGTGTAGATAATGATAGATTTGAAAATTCTTAAGATCAGGCATGTGCCTGTGAGAGTTCCTTCACACCTAGAATTAACCCTCCTGACACACCAAGCTGCCGGTTAGCTGCTGGCCCTCATTGGGCTGCTGTTACTTGTCTGTGGCCGAAGATGGACTGTAGTCTGTGCAGTGTGTGCCACATCTTCAGGCTGGGCCAATTCAGCCTGTTGAGTCGACAGCAGAGGCCGTGAGTGAGAGACGACCTTCTGATTGGGTGTTCATCCCAAGCAAATCAGTGCATGAGTGTTGTGTTATTATTATGCTAATCAGCAAGCATGTTAGCTAAGCAGTGGTAAAAAACCTCTCCTCCACAAGCAAAAAACCTTCAGGCTGACTTCAACTCCTCATCCAACATATTCTCCATTCGTATAACAAAACCGTTTGAACAGGTCCAAAGTGGTGTGAAAATGAAGAGCTAACACTGGTTTGTTTCTTTATCTTGCCATGATCCAGAGGCCTGTGGTTTGCCCTACACCCTCACCCTTATTTCCTCCAAACATGCAGACTGACCGCTGTCAGCTGTTGTCTGTGCTCTCTGCTCATGGACAACTATTAACAGGAGATGTAAGAAGATGCAAAGGGATCTAAGTGTCTCAGTCGCGTCTTGATATTTGAAAACGGCTTGGTGCGTCCTGGCCCTAGCATGCATTTTGGGTGGGTGAAATGAGATAGCTGTTAACCACATAAAATACAGAGGTAAATGTAACCAGGATGCACTGAAGATGCACTATAATTTAATCACCCAATCCACCTATGGAACTTTTTAGGGATGCAGTTGGCTACAACAAAGTACAAATGTGGTGCATCTACAATCCACATAGGAACTAGGTTAATACAAAAAATATCTTGTGTGCAGACCAAACCAGGAAGCACAAGCAAATAAAAACAAGCAGCAGGTAGATGGGGCAATAACATACTGCTGAGAAGGTACTCATGGATACCATCAGTTTTAAAGGACATGTATGTTATTTGAGGGCTGTTAGTTGGAGACTACAGAAATTGGATTTCAGTGGGTTTCAATGTGACCTGAACCCGCTGTGACTGCAATAGATTTTAGCCTTTACAGTTGAGTCCTCTGGGTCTGATGTAATGAAACTGTGATGGAGAGAGTCTAACTCTGACAGCCAGACAGTTTCCACATATAGGCACTCACCCAAAATCACACAAGGAATCAAATCCTGTTGGTTAATCTCATAAACGTTGATCCCCCTTATTCATCTCAATTCCCAAGTCCTGTCCTCACCAGCATGATAAAGAGCGCTGTTACCAACAGATTCAAATCAAAAGCACAATGGATGGGTGCAGTATTTCTACCTGAGGTGAGCTGACTGACATCCCCAACTCCACTCACATGGGTGCCATCAAAAACTACAAAGGCCAAAGTTTTTTCACATACTCTGCTTTGCAGGACTCAGCTGTCACTGGGATCAAAGGGCAGCACTGCTGTAGAGCCTGCAGGGACACTCATCTCTCTTTAAAGAGTGGAGCAAAGGTCCTTACCTGAGACGAAGCAGTATTTTCTTATAGTCTGGCATGTTGCTGTGATGTTGGCGACAACCTGAAATAAGCATGAGGCTGGTTGTGCTCTAATCAGAGCGTTTCCCTTCTGAACCAAACCAAGCAGTGACAAGGGAGAATATTCCAAGATAGCATGCATCCTGATCCCTGTTGAGTTTTTTTGTTTGTTTGTTTGTTTCTTTGCTTTGTGTGTGTGTGTGTGTGTGTGTGTGTGTGTGTGCGTGTGTGTATTTTAGGTGAATTGTCTCTTTAAGCTACAAGTAACCAGGTGAAATAACAAATCACAACTGCCACTGACTGATGTAATGTAGAGGTCCAGGTTGTTAAGTTGGGGAAAACAACCCATCTTCACAGCTACATGAGGCATTCAAATTGTTCAGCGACAATAGAGTGAGAAGAGAGATGATAGGAATGTGAATGTGAGTGTAAAACTAGGGCAAAAAAAGATGCTTCACATTATGAGCACATCTTCCAGATTACACAGTCTGCACACCATGCAGCATGAGGCTGGAGTCAAGCCCCATGCGGTTTTGACAACAAACAACATGCGCATTAGTGAACTGCTACCCCACAAAACTCAGATTTTGTCATCGGTTCCATCAAGAATATTTTTTTCCCATTTTGACCTCATAAAGCAGTACTTGTCCGATGAAATGTAACAACAATCTTCAGATATATTTGTGGTGCAGCAACAAAACCCATTATGTTTAATAGAATCTGTGCTCTCAGACACCGATAAGAAAAATCACAGACAATAAGGCAGAGCGTGGCCTGTGCAGACTGCAGAAGAGAAATATAATGGGAGTTGGGATGTTTACTTTCAAAATGGACTCTTTCCAAGGTTAGCTATTATCTGCTCTATTCTGATCTTTCAAATATGAAGTCGACAGATAGAATGGATACAAAAATGGATAGAATTATGTTCTAAGTGTTATTCTTATTATGGATGACAATGATTAAGCATGATTACGTAAAATAATATCTAATAAAACATTTCTGTGATTACTGTGTGTTTATTTTATAATCTGATTACTGGTTTTCATCGTATCTTTAAGGATGTGATTTTAGTGTTTCTCTTAGGAATTTTAGCTCCAATAAATGCTTGATTTCATTTGGTGTTCCCCAAGGGTAAATCTTAGGCCCACTATTATTTAGTTCATACTTGTTGCCTCTGAGCCAGCTTATTAAGAAACACAATATGTGTTGCCATAATTATGCTGATGACATGTAATTGCATACACACACGCATTGTAATTGTACACACACACACACAACACACAATTAATTAAAGAAAAAAAATTGATGATGGCAACCAGACCAGACACTGAACATGAAATATATGAAATAGGAGCATTTCATACTTTTATTCTTTGACAAATAGACCCTTGAATCATGACCTGTCATTTGGAAGTGATCTTGAAATTTTATTCCCAGCACAAATTTTGAGGCTCAACAGGTGTTGAAAACCAGTGTAAACAAAATCAAAGTGCAGATAAGATTTGTAGTCATACACATCGTTCTGTGAAATGAAGACCTAAACATTTATCAGTTGAAAACAGTTGGAGCTGGTTTAAAGTGATTTTTTTTATCATATTGAGTACATTTTGTGCTCATTTGAAATTATGTTGATTCCATGCGCTTCTTGAATGCTGTCAATCAAAGTATTGCTACATTATGTTTTAGCCCCATGCAGTGCAGCAATGAAACTGATTTTGCAAATGGATCATGGGTCAGTATTATCATTTGAGGACAGTGAGAGAAGTGTATGAAAAGTGCTGTCAGAGGATTTGTGTCTGTGGTTTGTGGGCAAAACAAACCAACATGAAAAATGACATGCTAATAAAACAACACACTTATCATCCACTGTGTCAAAATTTATATTCAAACATTTTTTTTAGATTATAATAAGATTTAATTATTAAGATTATCAGAAAAACAAATATAAAACTTAACTGTTTAGTTTTGCTGGGTTTTTATGCTACATAATGGCCTGACTCACCACCAGTGGTTGCAGCAGAAAAGACCGCCCATTTCCACCACCTGAGACACCATAAAGTCACCATATTTGCTCAAATGGAATTCTGATGTTGAGTATGAGCACTTTTCCAGGAAGTGACAAAAACTGAATGAAATACAAACTGTCTTCTAAACAACAGCGAGTGAGCACAAGTAAACAAACATGGTATGACTGTTCTGTGTGAACTTCAGTGACGATTTCTGGGCATTGAGGTTTGATTTATTTAAACTGTCATTTGGAGAAAAAAATTGTGCAGCTTTACAAAAGGTGGATGCTGTATACCTGCAGGGTGCAGAAAAACCATGTACCAGTTACCAATCTCACTTTTGCTTATTTCAATCCCAGTCTAAGCCCAGTTCTGTTTCCTTGATTTAACATTAGTTCTGCTCAGTTTGTTTAAACTCAGTCCAATTTAGCTTAGTTCAATTTGAGGCACTCCATTTGTCTGTGACCTTCCTCTTAATTGTGCCCTTCTTTAAAAAAACAGGTAATATAACACTGCAACTTTGACCAATCTGTTTTATCCACATCATAATGACCATATACATACTAAATAATAGCTAATTGCTATCACAGTTTTCTAATCTTGTCTTGATGGCAGTGGTTTGAGTCATTTACCTGCCAGTGTCCTTTTGGTTAGCCCATGCAAAATTAAGTTCCTGTTTTCATATGCAAATTCATGAGATAACACACTCCATTCATGTGTCTAGTTTGCAAAAATATACATTTGCATCGGTTTCAGCCAAACAGATACTAGAAATACCATATGCTGTGTTAATGTATGTATGTGCTGTTTTAACACACAGATGTATTGAAAACGACATATCCTTTTTCAGGACATATAAAGATAAATATCCATATTTTACAGAAGTAACTGGTTGGCAGTGCGTGTCCCCCTTGGTTGTTGTCTATATATAAGGGCCATGTGTACCAGTATGAACTTTTGTTGCTAAGTTAGCTGCACCAAGACAAATTCCTGTACATTTGTTGTACTTGGAAAAGAATGCAATTCTGATGCAGGTATCCATTTGTCCTCCAGAGGAGAAACCAACCCATGTGTCTCTAAACCTGTCGGCTGGGAAGCGACTTCAGGTACTCCATGTGTCGGCGGGCATCCTCCTGATTGTGCCGTACATAGTAGACCAGGTAGGAGATCACCATGGAGAACCAGAGGAACATGGTGACCAGCATAGCCACATCTGTTGTCCTCCGCAGAGACAGACAGAGGTCCCAGTCTTCAGCCAGCAGGACAAATGGCATCCCCACCGCTCCTGAAGAACAGAGTGGTGGAGGTCAAACACAGTGTTTTAGATCCTGTCATCATGACTGCTCAACTTCTAATCTCAGTATGCATGTAGACCTTGTGAAACACTACTGTTAATGTACCGAGGTCAGGGAGGTCGGAGGTTTGGCACACCACCTCCGCCAAGGAGGAGGGGTCCAAGTCCAACTGGGGCATCGACACCTGGGAAACAACCAAGAGGAGACAGAGATTATATAAAACAAAGATGGGTTTGACAATAACACACACACACACACACACACACACACACACTCACACACACACCAAACACACCTGCAGCTTGCAGTCACAGTGCCAGGGGTTGTGTGTGAGATTGGCGTGCGCTCGCAGCCCCCCAAGCACAGCCGGGTCCAATGTCGAGAGCTGATTGGATGATATGTCCAGGAAGCGAAGCGAGGGAGACAAGCCGCGGAAACAGCCGGCCTCCAGCTGTGACAGCTGGCATACAGACAGAGGAAATAGTAACAGGTTATATAATTGAGAGGCACTGATTCTAGCCATTGGCTTTTGTTGGGAAGAAACTTATATAAACTGAGTAATACCATGGCCCTGAAAATACTGGTGTCTGGTTAAAACCATTTATCAGGACAGCTAAAACATAGTCCCTGACAACAGTTGAATTCACCGTTCTATATAACTGCTGGGTGATATAAAATGGTCCTTTAACTTACTATACTGATTTTGATCATGTTTTGGTTGAAACCATGGTAACGTGATGCTGGTCACGGCTGAGACAGACACGGAGCGGGCAGAGATGTTCAGGTACCTGGTTGTGTGAGAGATCGAGCTCAGACAGCAGTGACAGACCAGAGAAAGAGTCTGCGGGCAGAGACCTGAGCTGGTTGTGATCCAGGTACAGACGAACAGTGTGGTTGGGGAGGCCGGGAGGGATCTGAAGAATAATGCACACATAGTAGAGCTGAGTTTGTTATTGTCCAGGTAGTTTGACTAACATGAACTTTTGCTCCACCTGGAACTGCTGGCTTTATCTAAATGCTGACCAGTAAAATTTGCATAAGAAAATACAAATTTAAGAACAAAAAGGCCTTTGAAATTGCCACCTATAGCACCTATAGAAACCTTTTTACAGTCTCTTCTCTCTAATACAAGCCTTGGAACTCAGCTCTGTTGGAGTGTGGATAATGATTGATTGTTTCATTGATTATGTTTCATTGAAATGTATGTGCAGTGTAAATGTAAGCATCTGTAGCCTGTATGCATGTTTGGCCCCAGGAAGAGAAGTTGCTGCCAAGGTAACAACCTAAGGGGATCAAGAAACAAGAAGCCACTGTCTCTACTGTGTGACTGGGAATATCAAAGGATTATTTTTAGATATAACTGACCTCTATACAGCTTTTAGCTCTGTGGTGAAGAGAGGCAAAGATCTTGACTCCTTCCAAGCTGTTTTCCCCGCTCTGCTTCACTCTGACTTAAAGCTTTTCTCACCGCAACTTTTCTATTTCTGATTTTACAGCTCTGAAGCCAAGTTAATGGAGTGTTGAAAGATGTCTAAGAGGGTGAGACTGTTGTTCAGGTGGAGGCCACTGGGTGTGACGGGACACCAGCGGGTATTTGTAATGGTGGAAGGCACAATCTAGAGGTGCCGAATTCTTGAACAGCTAACATTTTTGCCCCGGGTTGTCTTTAGGGGTGTAACATGCAACCTCACACAGTCACAGATGGGATTAAAGAAAAGGAAAACTTAATTTTAGATGCTGTGAGGAAATGCCAGAAGACCTGCAGGGAATTCAGGGTTTAGTGGGAAAAGTTTTAGTCTTTTCACACCAAGGGTTTCTGCTTCACACTTGCAGTGCAAAAGCTTGTGGTCTATGAGAGCTTTTAAACTCTCACTCACTCACTCACCTGCGTCAGTCCCAGGGCGCTGCAGCGAACCGTCAGCCCTCCGTCCTGTGACTCGGAGTAGTAGCACCCGTTGTTGGCAGCTTGCATTACAGCGCCGCCATCACCATGGCGCCAGAGGGCCATGGTGGACGGTGATGATGTCATCGCCGGGCTGGGCAGCAGAAGCACAAGAAGAAGAGGGAGAGGCCTCCATATTAAGTCCGCCACAGAAGCAGAAGAAGAGGGTATCCAGAAGCTCGCATTTTGTGGCATTGTGGGAAATGGGTGTCTCCCCTTCAGTGACCTTGTCAGTCAACAGAAAGTGATTGAAATAACAATAAAAAGAAGAGTATTTAGTATTCCAACATCATGCATCGCTTATCACTCGGTGCCACGGCTCCAGCTCGCAGACATGTTGTGTCCCTCCAGGGAAATATTCAGTTTACTCTAAATGTGGGCCAGGGGAAAGTCTCAGACGGAAAAGCAAATGGGAAATGTTTTGTCCCTCACCCAATTAGTTGGGAGGTAAACCTTCAGTACAGAACTTTCCACTTCTGTATGATTTGCATTCCTCTTGTTCCAGAAAATGCTGCTTGAAAAGTACAGCTGTGGGTCACTTCAGTCGTCAAGTGCAAAGAAAACAGGAGAAAGAAATGAGAAGCGTGGAATCACCAGCTGAGGTGATTAGCCATGCTGTAATATCTGTTCCACAGATCCAGTACACCATGCTAAGTGTAGCTGATGTAAAACACGTCACTAAAGGTCAGCGGTGCAGCAGTGCGAGAATGTCACCGCGGACACCAGCTTTGAAATGTAATTATGTGTGATAATGCACAATGCAGGGAGTTTTACTGGTGGATAGGCTTCATCATCATTATGTGAACTCATTTGCATTAGATTGCACAGTTATTTATATGTAAAAGTGACTTACTATAGCTTTAAAAATTAAAGTAGAAAAAAATAAACAATTTAGAGAATGTGTCCATTTAGCACTGCAGACTGCTGTGGTTCAACAGCTCTCAGGTCTGCTCGTCTCACTCACTTGGCCGACTCCCCTTCATGTGAAGGTCCATACAACGTCCTCTAGATGTCACAAGCTGCAATCCACCTCATGACCTTTGCTCTGTAACAGACACAGACTTTCTCTCTCTCTCCTCCATCGTTGCTGTCACTGTGTACCATCTAATACAGCAGAAATGCCATTCGAGTAAATCCTTTTCTTATGTCCAAAGTTAAGTGAGCAATATTTGTATGATCCCCCAAAATTCCAAGTGAGCCAGAGAGAGAGAGAGCTAGATGGTAAGGGCTCAGATGAGAGATGCATTCACCGACAGAAGAAAAAAAAATCCTCAAAAAAAAAAAAAAATCAAGATCTGTCACTTGAAAAGAGCTGAAGTTTCTCTCATCTCACATCTCTCATCTCTCTACATAGAAGGATATTTCCAATTTGTTTGGAATAAAAGCCCTTTGTTTTTCTTTCTTTCTTTTTTTTCTCTTACATTTCAGTCAAATGAACTCCACTCTCATGTCGCTGGCAGGGACCGTCACTCAACTTAGCAACATTCAGAATTTCTTCGTCAGGTCAGAGGAAACCAGTTTCCTGAGGCAGCCAGGGCTGAAATGTCAACTGTCGTGGCCGAGGTCTGCAGAGATGGAAACCAGCCTGTGGAGAAATGATAAAAAAAAAAAAATTCAGAATACGGAAAATTCAGAAAATAAGAGGTGTACTCAGCCAGTCTGAAACACAGGGAGGGGAAAGGACGATGATTAATGACGATTGTTGCTTGAAGACGAAGCAAAGACTTTTGTCTGACAGGTGGACTGTCACTGTTATTATCCTCCGCAAGCCTGTTTACATCACTGTCTGACAGAGGGAGGGACAGGATGAGGGACCTGAGGGGTCACAGAGACTGAGAGGAGGGGGGATGAAAAAAGAAATAAGAAGATGAGAGACGAAAGGAATTAAATGCTCAAGATCATTCGGTTTGGTTTTATTTGCAAATAAAACCAAACTAGTTCAAAGGATATTCAAAGACAAAATCCGTTCAATGGTGGATAAAGCAGCAGTTTCTCTGATCCTGCTAAGTGGAGGGCTTGCATAATTCTAAAACTGCCTTGGAAAATGCAATCTGAAAATGTAACCAGCCAAATAATATCAGATTAAACAGTATCTCTTTGGTTTGATTTATTGATAAAAACACAATAGGGGGGAGATTTGAATTCCGACTGTGACATTTAAAGAGAAAGTGAACAAGGCTGAGGGAGAGAGATTTAGAAGGTGAATGGAGAGACACAGAGGTGAGAGGGAGGCAGTTTAAGAGACAAGACAGAGCAAGAAAGTGTGTGTGTGTGTGTGTGAGTGAGAGAGAGAGAGAGAGAGAGAGAGAGAGAGAGAGAGAGAGAGAGGGTGAATCTGAGGGTAAGACAGTAAGACAAGTGAAGAAAAAAAAATAACATGGATGAGAAAGAAGAGAACCAGAAGGAGGAGAGAGGAGAGTGAAGGAGAGATTGGTATCAAATAATGGATATAGCCACAGGGGGTCAGCGACAAGAGCAGTAATCCCTGTTGAAGACGATCATGTAACAACTCTAATCCTTCAACCTGATGGATTACAAAACTATCTACTTTCTCCTCTGTGTCGCTATCTCTGTCGTTCTGCCTCCATCTATCCCGTCTTTGGCTTATGAATGTGGCAGATAAGCAGCATTACACACTTTTTTAATTTTTTATTTTTTTTTTCCAAACAGGATAAGGCTCTAAAGTAAGCTATTTTCCCCACTTTGTTCCTTCCAATACCCTCTGATATCTGCATTTATATTGTCCCATTTACCAACATTCATCCCTTTCTAAGGCCACATGCTGTCTTCAGTGCACGGCAGAAAAAGTTGCACATAAATGATCGACCTGAAGTTGGCTGTCTTAGCTGTTTCTGGCTCTTTGTTTTTGGAAACGAGAGGACGTTTCCAGAAGAAGATGGGGCAGATAGAGAAAAAGAAAGAAGAAAAAAAAAAAGGAAGCGACTGCTGTCGTGACTTGGGAGAGTCAGTCCACCATAGGCGTCATGTCATTTAACTCTGGATTTTTTTGCATTTTTGAGACCTCTGATTTATAATTAATTAAATAAATAAATAAAATTAGTCACAGTGCAGAGATGATGAGCACATGGGAGAAGTTTGCCTTGAAGGCTTTCTAACAGAAAGCCCATCCCCAATCTTGAGACTTTCCTCTCCTAACATCTGACCTTACAACTTCTTCTCTCTGTTAGAAAGCCTTCAAGCCGAACTCCTCCCATGCGCGGATGATGATGTGAAAACCCTGTGGATTTCCCCCAGAGAGAAAATGTACGACTAGACCTGGAATTTTATGTGGGCAAAAGTTTGCAGTTAGTTATACCAGACTGCTATGGTACTGGAGAGCAGGAAGAGAGACGTATGTGGGTGAAGAGAGAGAGAGAGAGAGAGAGAGAGAGAGAGACTCTGCATCTACTAGAGATCCTCTAAGCAGTTTCTGCAAAGCATGAAATCAAGTTAAATTAAATAGCAGACTTTCCTTTTTCCTGCACTGAATTGCAGGTTAGGGATCAAAGTCCTGCCACTCTCCCACCCACCGATTCTTTTTTTTTCCTTTCTTCTTCCTCACACTATTGAGATCAGGCGATCAGAAAGACAACTTGACACAACACCACACAGCTGAATGAAGCTCGGGATGACGGATCATGATTTAAGACAGCATTAAACAACAAAAGAGAACAGACAACAGAATCTGGGGTTAGGATATCTCACGATACAAATCGACAGGCTATAGCCCTCGATTGAGTATGTCATGGCAATGGCATCAGCTTGCTAGAATTTAAGTTACACGTTATTACATAGTGCAATTTCAATTGAAAGCTTGCGACGTGAAAGGCAAGCATTGCTGATTAGTTAACATGGACAAGTGACATCAGGGTTCATTTTTCTGCCCAGCAACATGTAACCTATAGACCATATTGAATTTTGATGCATAAACATCACACAAAGCCGGACACTGCGATACAATGAACGAACTATAACATTACAAAACATCACACACACACACACACACACACACACACACACACACACACACACACACACACACAGATGACATCACGCAACAAAGCACAACATGCATGGTGCAACACAATGCAACTCAAGAAAACGAAAAAATCCAATCAAGACAAGGATCAAATCAACATGAGACCACACAGCGCAACTCAAAATTCAGAGCTGATGCCGGTCTCCTACAGGCTACAGTCACGTTTCTCATACTTCTCTCATCTCTTTATTCCCTGTCTCTTAATTTGTTAGGCTAGTTATTATCAAGAAAGACAGGCAGAAAGAAAGAAAGAAAGAAAGAAAGAAAGAAAGAAAGAAAACTGCACAGCTACACTGCAACACAAGCAGCCTGATATGATTGACAGTACTTATCTAACACACCGTGAACAAGATCTCTCTGAAATTTCTTCTAAACCTCGTAAACATCAATGATAGGAAATACCAAAGTTCACCGCCATCATCATAAACATATCTGCACATACATTCAGCCAGTTAGTTTTTTTTTAATTCGTGTCTCTGGAAGTCACTTAAAATTACTAGTAACGACGATCAGTCACAATTAAAAAAAAAATGTAAACAAAAAATGTAAACAGTATCAAAATTGTAAAAAAGATTCATGTAGCCAACTTACCTATTCATCTTCTTTCACGGAGAAGACAGCAGCAAGCTGCACGTCTGTCGTGAGTATTGCAGACCGAAACCGACAGAGAAAAAAAAAAAAAAAACACGGGAGGGTTTAAACGGTGAATCTAACTCAGATGGCATGA
>OMLF01054078.1:0-10609 GCA_900302615.1 Holocentrus rufus
AATTTAAACTGCATGTTGAATAGGCCTAAGTACAAAATTTATTAGGATGTATAGATTACTGCTAGTGTTAACCAGTGTCTGTCTCTCTTCCTATTTCCCCAACCCCTCTGTGGATAAACGATTGGTCTCATCATCGGCTCCACGACGATCGGTTCCACGACAATAATTGGCGTTGTCGGCAGGATTGCTGAACTGGAAAGGCCTCCATCTCCCGGCTACAGAGAACTAGGTCTGCTAGCAGAACAAAACTAAAAAGGTAAGGATCTTTTCCTTCCCCTATGTTTCTCTGTGGCGGCGGAGTTGAAGCCCTGAAGGTAGAACAATTAAACCACTGCTGATTCTGTGTTTTATATGTACTGGATGACAAAACAGCGGCCAACAGTAGGCCTACAGAGAGAGAAAAAAGTGTACTCATGAGATTTTGTAGTTCGGGGAACTACTATAGCGTCTGTTATAGCTCGGGGAGCTTTTAAGGTCGGGGACCTTCTTTAGACTTAAAGTGAGTTAAGTCTGGACTTAAAGTGAGTTAAGTCCATACAGCGCTATCCTAGATCGGGGATCTAGAAGCAGGTCGGGGACCTGGCTGAGTTAATATTGGAGGTACCCAGCAGTTGGTTTATAGCTTTATCATAGCTAGCAGTTGGTTTATCATACCCAGCAATTGGTTTATAGCTTTATCATAGCTAGCAGTTGGTTTATCATAGCTAGCAGTTGGTTTATCAATGCAATCAATTGGTTTAATTGTCAGCAGTTGATTCTCTATTATTATTGTCTATTAAATTATATTTTGATATAAACGATTGGTCTCATCATCGGCTCCACGACGATCGGTTCCACGACAGCCCCCTTTTTCAAAATACCCTCCCCCTAGGGGTTAGTTTGTCGTAGGCACACGAAATTTGGTAGACATATTTATCATGCCCAGACGCACAAAAAAGTCTCTTAATGTCATGGTCCACGCCCAACAGGAAGTCGGCCATTTTGATTTGAACTTTGGCTAAAAGTGCGATTTTGGCCATTTCCACACCTCATATTTGAAGTATCTCGTCCTAGGGGATTCACCCATTCGACTTGAAATTTTTCACAGCTCATCAAGACCCCATGGTGACCTACGGTTGTGCTCTGCAGGTGTGTGGGTCATAGGGCGTGGCTGCTAGGGCTCGATGAACTTTGGCGACTGTTTTGGAGCTCGCCGTCTAACTTTGACCGACTGTCACGCCCACATACTTGATCCTATCAGCTTCAAACTTGCTGGGCATGACAAGGGCTCCGCCCTGAACGTACTGATATATTAACTTCACACTTTACTCATGGTGCCCCCTGGTAGTAACAGGAAGTGACTTGTTTTACTTTAACATGTACTGATGACACATCGTTGACTCCATCAACTTCATTCCACTTCTAAAACATGCCTAACAAGTTGGTGAAGCTATATTATGAATGCTGTTAGGTTACGACCAATGGCATTCGTCTGGCGATGCGGCAATGCATTGGTGTCTATGGTGGAACTGCATATCAGCCTCTAGAGTGCTGACCGCTGCCATACTCCATTGAGGTCAATTCAGTGGTCAGTTGGTGTAACTGCAAGTAATTTTCCTCTGAATCCAAGATGGCCGAAAAAACAGCCACCCCTGACGACCACTGTTGGCATATTCTGTCAATCCTTCTATGCTGGAAGAGCCCCACTGGTAAAAAAAAATATGATGATATACAGTAACATCTAAGGAAGGATATTATCTGTTTGGAAAATACAATTTTTTCGAGCAGCTCTCCCTCGCACGTTATTCATCCAAACTGGTTCAAAATGTCTGTAGATGATAAGAGCCCTGCCCTCAGTGCTGCCATCTTTTTTGTTCATGGCATCCCCTTGTGGAAATTCTGAATTTTGATGATTCGCCATGAAAGACATTATTGTTGTCGCTGTGCCGCGGCCGCCGCTCCCTCCGACCTGCGCGGGGTGCGAGGGCCCGTTCAAGGCTGCTTGCAGCTTTAATTAACTGTTAAATTGGCAATCCTCAAGATCTTCCTTTTTCTTTTATTGGGGATGATAAGCAATAATTCTTGTGATTTCGATGCATGTGTTTATTTATTTATTTAGATGAAGGTTGAGTATTTTCTTGCTCTGTTCAGCCATGCTAGCTATCATAGCTCATACTAACTGCTGGCTTCAGCAGTTAGTCATTCCCATCAAAGAGCTGCTGCACGAAATGCAAAACTCATCACTTCCTGTGCACCTGAGGATTTTAGAACCAATGAAACTGAATTCCTTTTGATTCCCGGCTCACCTGAAGGTTTTTCCCATAAAAGACCAATCTAACACTGGTTGTTTAGACACCCAGCAACAGTTTCACGAGTACTTTGATGTCTGTGGGCTGATGGCACTGCAACCCCCTTAGAAAACGCTGATGCTTTGATGAGCAAAGTGAAGCAACAAATGAATCCAGAATTTCGCCAACACGTCTACAAAGACAGAAAGACTTACATTATATAAATATGTCAAACATGTTGTTTAAACTGATAACTGTTTAGTCTGTTTTCAATGATATGATAACTGTTTAGTCTAATAAGAGCCACATCTCTATCACTCCCCTCTCATCTTTGAGAACGTTTCATCTCAAAAAGGCCAATTTTCACTCTACTTTTGGCTCAAAGACAGGCTGTTTACTTTATAACAGACTTGCCTTCCTCTGAGCAATTAATGTTTTTTTTTCTTTTTTCTTTGCTGATGACATTTGAGTTTCTGTAAGTTACGATTTTCCTTGCCTTTTAGCCATTGTGGCTATTGCTACTCATGTTAATTTGTTTTTCTTCTATTCATTCTGATTAATCACTCCTGGGAATGAAGAACATGACACCAAATTTAGCAAATCTGAAAGCTTTTGTATATGAGCTCTTGGTATGAACTGAATCACTTTTGTGTTATATCAACTGATGATAGAGACAAGCAAAACAGACATTTATTTATATGAACATGTCACTGATTTTCACTTCTGAAACAACACTTAAGTTGTGATAAAACCTCTTTGAAATACAAACTTCTATCTCGCATGCCGATAGTTTCCATGAGCTTTTTGTTTCACAAATAAAAAAAAAAAAAGATGACCCTATCTGTCTATCTATCCATTGTATATCTATATAATGGATAGTTTATATTTTTAGTTTTTATACGGATTTACTGTATCAAGGAGTGTCAGAAATGTATCATAGTATACCTAAGACTTGTATACATCTTTGAAACGGACATCATGTGAAAAACTCTTCTTAACCACTGTGACACAGTGAAGAAGACTGCTATATTTGGTGTGTGTATAAATGCGTGCCTTAAGGATGTATAAGTGTCTCAATTCGCGTGGACAATCATTTACACATAAGCTGATGAAGGCTAAAAAAAGAAGAAAGACATTCTGTTCTTTTGGAGCACTTCACAACGATAGATGACACTATTACGGCGCTTCCTCAACACAACCGGAGGTGTGCGCCTGGAGAACGTCTCAGAGGGCGAAGGTCAAAGAATGTTATTATCATATCTCTGCCAAGATGGGATTTACTGTGTGTATAAGTGCTAATGTACATCACCAACAGTCAGACCTGAACCCTGACCCAGACTGAATCCTCTCCTCCGGTGCAGCTGGGTCGCCTTGCAGAGGAACAGACACAGAGTCAGACACAGCAAGAGCAGGGATGAATTTTGGGTTATTTTTCAAGGAGGCTGTGAGTGTCAATAAAACTGCCTTACCGGACACAGGAAAACTGTAAAAAATCAAACCAGCCTCTCACACCCTTTCCTCTGACGTCCAGCCCACGTTTCTCGACGTCTACCCTAAACAACACAAGGAATAGTCATATCAGATGGTGTGCGGTGTTCAGTGTTTACTATCCACGATGGTGACTTGACTAAAACGTTAGATTCATGCCCTGACTGCACTTGATATGAACCCTGTTGTGTAACTCTCTTTGCCAGTGGGACTATTAAACAAAGTCATTAAGTTACATGAAAAGTTATGATAACCCAAAAACTTGTGATTACTCAAAACTATCAATAGTGGAAGAGACACCTCACAGAAAAGGTCACATATATGAATATACAAAAACTTGATCTGTTAACAGAGGTTTTGAAACAATCACAAAACCTTTTCTCCATCCTTTCAGAAAACTTAATCTCTAACCTCTCTCTATCCATCTATATAAACAGATAGATCACTAAAATATTAGGTGATTAGGTGATAAGACACTTAAGTTTGCATAGACTAAACTATCTACTTGAGATGATAATATAGCAGCTATAACAGATATTGTAACAGAAAGCCACAACAGCTTTTGACTGGTTTTATGTGATCACACAGTGCATCCTTTTTAATCCTCTCATAAAATGTAGGGCATAACAGGTGAAGGCTACCCGCTTGTCCTAGGCTAGCCTCCCAGAGAGCTAAAGGAGGCAGGGTATGATACGATTTAGAGCTATAATCCAAAAACAATCATGGATGGCAAGATTTTTATTGCCAGAACTTAATTATACTCCTTGTTTGCTCTTTGCATGTTTCATTTGGGGCTTTGTTGTGTAGTTTGCAGCCTGAAGAAACTATTTGTCCACGAAAATGATCAATGTAGTCAACTTCACCCAGCTAACATCACTGCATCAGCAACAATTTCAGTGCAACAACTTCCTCAGTCAGTGAAGCAAGGAGCTAATAATAAAAATGCACTATTATGTTCCTAAACAGTAATATTTCTGGAGTGACGTTCGAGCACTGATGGTGTTGTTTCAGGGCTTGTGGCTCCCCTGTAATATTCCCAAATAGGGTCTTTTTTTTTGTGATATTTGTGTAGGATAAAAATGACTGGATCCTAGTCAATCTTTGTAAGGGGCAGCAGCGTTCAGAGCAAAAGCCAGGAAATCTTCATGTAAACATGGCATCCATCCACTCAGCACTGAGTCACATCTACGGCAGACTGCAGCCTGCAGAGTGAACAGAAACAGTGGGAAGAGCTGAAACGTGACGGAGGAATTACCGGAGCGGCACAAAAAAGGGATAGTGTCTAGTGGGAGGAGAGAGGGGGGAAGAAGGAGAGAGAGAGAGAGAGAGAGAGAGAGAGAGAGAGAGAGTGGAGGAGTAGCGACAGTAGCCTGGATGTGTGAAACGCCAGGAGTTGCTTTTTGGTTCACTGGTTGATTACCAGCGACATCTGAATACTCCGGTAAAAAGTGAGAGGTAATGGGAAGTTTTGAACCATAAAGAACATAAAAGTTGGGATTAACCCCCTGATTTCGGGAAGTTTTTTTTTTAATTGTGTAGCCTGCCAATATTTTGTGAAACTTTTGTTTTGGGGGCACGAACTGTCCAACAGTATTTTGGTGTCGCCTAGCAGCGCGCACAGGCAACATGCGTTATCATGGGCATCAGACATGAGATGAAACATGTAGACTGAGCCACTCACACAGAGACTTAAATACATTAATTTCACGGACGGCCACAGCAGCATTCCGCTTGACTGATAGCGATGGCCTTGGAGGCAGACAGCGACAGAGGGTCATCAAGGAGCGCTCATGAAAAATATCCCCGGGCGGCGTTGGAGCGCAACGGCTACGTGAAGACATGTGTCACGCCGCTGTACCAGGACGCAGGGAGCCAGTCGTGGCTGAGACTCGCCGTGACATGGACTTACCAAGGAGTGTCGTCTGCGGTCTGCGTGGCCTCCGTCTCCGTTATTCTCGCTCTGCTGCTCATATTGGTCGACTGGGATGCAGGCAGCAGCAACGAAAATAGCAGCGGCTCCGGCTCTCGTCTTCATTTTGCGGCGAGCTGCGCTGTTGAGCTGCTTCTGACTGCGCTGTACCTCGTCTCTCCCGTTTTTACACTCGTATGTGCCTTCTTCTGGGTCGGGCTGTATCTAATTCGCTGCGGGGTACTCATCCGTACCGCGGTTTTCCTGCTAGCGGTGTGCCACTTGGGCGAAGCCGCGGCGCAGTCCCTCCTGCGCGGCGCCGAGGAGCAGCTGCTGTCGCTCCACGCCACCCTGGTTGTCCTCGGCTGCCTGGCCAGCGGGGCTCTGCTGGTCGTCCGGCTGGGACAGGGAGTGTCCATACTAGTCTTCATCAGCGTTATCAGGGCCGTCTCCCTCGTCTCACTGAGCAGAGTCCGGGCCAGCTGGAGACCCTACCTGGCCTACCTGCTGGGGCTGCTGGGGGTTTTGCTTGCGAGGTATGCTGACCGGCTCCTGCCGGCCTCAGGGACCAGCGGGACGGGGTGCTGTGGCTCTGTGACCGGGGCGAAGGAGGAGGACATCCCGGTCTTCAAAAGGAGACGGAGGTCCAGCTCCATAGCGGCCTCGGAAATGATGGCTCATACTCAGAGCAACAGCAAGTCCCACCGCAGGACTTCGTTGCCTTGCATTCCGCGGGACCAGGTAAGAAGCACACAGCTATCAAGTTATTCACGTTGTAACGATTTCTGCCAGTTTTGCCCATTACTTGCCAATTACAGCGGGCCCATAGCGCTCTATGTTATTCTCTCTGTTAGTGATGGGCATGGCATGTGAGTTTCACGCACGCTTCTTGTACGATAACAGGCCATTAGGAATAATAGTAATTATAATAATAATAATAATAATAATAATAATAACAATAATAATAATGGTACTAATAACCTAAACCATTCATTTAACATACCATTAGGCTGCTGTTTAACTTTAAATATTCCAAGGACTTTATCCTGATTTCTCGATTTTCAAAGCAACATCCTTGCACCCTGAAATCAAAATGTTCACCTCAGCTCTCATACTACTGTCGATGTGGTCATGCCGTCATTGTGCAGGACTGTTTGTGCTGCTGATAAGCAAATGGACGGTGCAAGCAGAGAGCTGAGCAAGCCACTGTTGAGTTGCCAGTGGCTTCAGTGTGAGACTGTAGTGTTGTCTGCCTGTGATGTTGTCTGTTGTCTGTTGTGTCTGTTGCGTCTGTGTGTTTGTGTGTGTGGGGCGTGTGTGGTTGGGAAGCATGGATGTGAGCATCCATGAAGGTGTGTGTGAGTGTGTGTGTGTGTGTGTGTGGGTGTATATACATGCTTGGTGTATGCTTCTGCTCTCCTGGGTATTCACCAGTGGTGTGGGGCAGGGATTCCCAAACTTATTGTCTGTGATCCCTGAATATAGCCATCCGAACATGGACCCCATTTAATGACTTGTGCAGGGAGGAACTCCTTTGAATAAGACTTGTGTTTTTAGTTTTGCTTAAATATTAAAGCAGTGTCTGTAGGGAAAAGAGAATGAGGGGAGAGGTAAACCTCAGATCTGAATAGTTTATTAACATTATATTGTGTTTTCCCTCTCTCCTTGTGCTAACATCATGTGAAATTGAACTATTCCTTGTGTTGGTGGGGGCCCTTCAACCTCCCTCATGGATGCCTGGAGGTCCCTGAACTCCTTTTGGAGAACCACCAGTGTAATAAATGGGTAGATGAGCAGGAAAGTATAGTGTTTAGGGGACGTGTATAATGTGACCCTAATCTCCGTATTTTTGAATTATCATTACCCTGACATGGGTCTGAATTTCAGCTTCTAAACACATCATTCTTGCCTTTGAATAGTTTTTCTTTTATTAGTGAACATTGTTTTTTGTCTGACAACACCAGAGACCAAAAGGAAGTGTTTGACCCTCCCCTGAACTGATGTACAGCACAGTTATGGAAATGTGGGTGTGATCATATACAGTATGATTTTCTGTGCATCAGTTTGCAGAAATGTAGTTTCATACACAGATCTCACTAAACGTGCAGATTTAAACACAGACACTGAGTCCACAGAGTCTTTGATCAAATGATTCTGATCGATGAAGGAACTCCTGGTTGTGCATTGTCATCACAGGTCAGAGCTATGGATCTCTAGTTTGTAGTTTGGGGAAGGCAGTTGCATGTGTTCATAAATACTGACTGGTTTGTCATAGTTCTTTGAAACTTAAATTAAAAATCCAATTAAAATTAAATGGTTCAGAATCTTTTTGGTCCTCCTTTCTGCATAGGCAATACTTTTTTTTCTTTTTTTACTTAGCCTACTTAAAAATAGTGCTTCTGTCTCATATCTCTATTATTCTCTGTATGTTGAATTCACAGCATTTACAGTCTAACACACTTGCCACACGTGACATGGATAGTATAGCCTCTCATGCAGGATTAGACTTACATCCAAATCAAACATTTGTATTGAGCTTTAACTATTGGATTAACGATTGAACTGTTTAACTATTGGATTACCCTTGTATAATCATTGAAGACTCAGCATGTGGAATTATGGGTTTCATTTGCCTTTCATGTTTATTACTGATGAAGGTTCAATTGATAGCCTTTATGCTTACTGCTGTATTCCCACAACGTACTTACAGAACATACAATGGCAGTAGCATCACGGGCTCATTCACTCGCTCACTCACTCACTCACTCACTCACTCACTCAGTTTGCTCCAGCTGGCACTCAGGGCAGAAATCATGTCATGAACAGATGGGATGAGTTGTTATTTAAGGGGAGGGATGTTTACATCTTGGTGAAACAACTCGTGTCGACCACTCATCATCCTTTCATTTCCATGAACGTCTCCTTCCCTGAAAGTTTGCTCTCTTGTTCACTCTGCCTCCCATTGTGCTCATGCCCTCTAGTGACAGCCGAAGATAAAAAACCAAGGGATGCAGACAGAGGGAATGAAAAAAAGGAGCTGCCAATATCGCCACAGGGAAAAAGAAAAGGGGATCCATACACGAACAATCTTTGTCATTCTGAGTGGTAAAACATGCTGCTGAGCTTGTACGCTCATTCCTGGCTGTCTGTTCTCCTTTTTTTGCTTTTAACTGAAGAAGTGTTATAATGCACAGTGTTCAGATGGGTCTAATTCCTCTTTTGGCAACTTTTTCCTGTCCTTAGACCAAAGAGGCCAAGGAAACATGGCAGAGAATGGAACGGAGCTTGATTGCAGTGATAAATTGCTTCATTACTTTCCTCCTTTGTATATGTAGCACAATACCAGTTGACAAGGTGTGTGTGTGTGCAACTGAAAGATATATTGTGACCCCGCCTTCTTTAATATTTCAGTATTAATTAGGATGATGGTTTACTGTGTTTGCTCACAGTTATCTATGTTCAGTACAGGCTTGACTACACAGCTCCCTTTTTCTTTTTTTCCCGTTTTTTTTTGAATGAATATGGAAGCCAATTTTAAGGTGTTGAGCAAATCACTGTTAGTGCCATTATTGTGCGTCCCCATCCCCATACATTTTTCCTTTTCCGAAGAAGCCTCAAATTACTGTTTCCATGGAAAGTGCAATTTAGCCGAGATGACACTCGGCCTGTCTGTGTAAGTGATGGCGAGCCATCCGTGGCCCTATTATAGGGCAGCACATAGGCCTCTCAGAGTAGAGCACCTGATCTAGAATCGCACACTCAGTCGTCCCAACCTCACCGCCTCTTTCACCCATATGGAAGCTCAAACTGATCCCTCAACAGCCGTGCTCTCCTCTGAGCTGCTTGATTGTTCATTGCTAATCGGTATCCAGGGAACCCTGACTTAGTGGAGTATCTGTACTATTAGAACAGCACCATTACCCATTCCACCCCACACTTTCTGGAACAAGGTGACAGGAGTGTTGACAAATTGGACATCCCCCGCTCCACATCATGGCTTAGTTTCAGGCTCTAAACTCTATAAAGACCTCACAGTTGACCAGATGAACACCGTGTCCAGCGCTGGCCTGGCCTGGCTGTGTTTTGTTTGACTCTTGAGAGAGACCTGGAGGGGCAGGCAGGGCTCAGAGGGAGAGTAACACAGGCAAATGGACTGCAAATAAAAGCATCACTTTGCTTTTCAAAGTAAATTGATAAGATGTTTTGTGTACTGTACTCACAAATGCTACAAAATAATCTGGATCACAGACTGAATGCATCACTTAGTGCATCAATTAGCTTCGAGAAATGGACAATGGTTAGCAGCCTTTTCAGTTCATAAGCAATGGCCACTATATTAGAGGCTGCTGTTAACAGAAACATGCAGAATGGTGAAAAGAAATGATGTTTCATATTTTCCATTTTCAGGCTATTCTGCTTAATTTTTCATAAATAATATTTAACGCTGGAATAACTTTAATTTCTACTTAAGTAGCTTTCCCATATTGAACAACAAAGTCACATACATACCCTGTATTTTGATGGTTGCAGCGCTTTATTGAAATATTCAAACCTGAGACAACATTATTTTATGGCTACACCATTACATCAAATGGAAAATATGTTGTGTATCATTTTATACACGTTGCCCTTTGGAAACCCTGAGATCCCAACTAGAATTTAAAATAAAATTCTGTAGGTTTGAATAAAGCTTGGCCATGCAGCAATGACAAACCCAGTGCAAGACTGAATAGGTTAATAATCTTCTGGGCTGGTATCTTGTAGCTGCTAATATTCATTATTTCAGTAAAAAAATGAATTTACTAAAAAAAACACTAAGAATACTGTAAATACTCTGAAAATTGGAAATGCATGTAATACTGCAGCTTTGGATTGGGTATTACAGAGCTGAAATGGTTGTACCTTTGCGTCGACACACACCCTCACACACACACACACACACACA
>OMLF01054081.1:0-13879 GCA_900302615.1 Holocentrus rufus
AATGACAAGCTGCTCTAATGTGCATGAGTCTTCATCATGTCCCTCTCTGTTTACAGATCTGCTTCTTCAGCCAAACATCTCCCTGTCTCCCTCCATGAACGGGGTCTCCGAGGCCCAGCAGCAGGGGCTTCAGGTGCTCAGGGGCTCCAACTTCACCATCAGCTGCTCCATCCAGTCACAGTACCCAGGAGGCATCTTCCACCTCACCTTCACCTCCTCCAACACAACAGTCAACCGCACCCTGCCAGCTGTCCATCACTCTGCACACTTCCTGTTTCCTGCTGCAGAGCCCGCCCACCAAGGGAAATACAGCTGCGTTTATCACATCTCTGTTTTCTCTCATCAGTTCTCCTCTGAGAGTCAGCCCGTCTCTCTCACTGTCTCAGGTAATCTGAAGCAGAATCTGAAGCTGAACCCAACAGGATGTGTGACAGTGTTCATCCATTTTTGTTACATGGCTATGCTGAATACTGAATTTTGATTGGTCAGTTAAGGCATTCTGTGGTTGTTGTGTATTCACTATATTCTATTACAACAGCAGTTATTTCTGAATAGATGACCATGTGTTGTAAGTTAATGTTAGCAAGCTTGCTACATCTGCAGAAAGAAGTCAGTTCAGTAGTTGACTGGAAACAGTGTCAAGACGACATTATGACCGCTAGCCTCCAATAATTATATTCTTGTGCTCCGCCCACTGCCGACAGGGAAAAGTGGAACAACATTCCTCCAGTTTTAACCAGCGGCTGCTTTACTCATGATGTCAAGTGATCTGATGCAATGATTCTGTTTCAGTTTCAGCCTCTGCACATTTCATCATCATCATCAGATTGGTGGCCTCGCTGCTGACTGTGCTGTTGATCGCTACATTCTGTTTTTACTGCAAGGTACTATGCACATCTTGATTCAGTTAAGAACTGGTTAAGGGTACAATCAGCAATTTCGGCATTGTCTCGTGGCTGTGCAAGAGGATTTACAAAACTCTCTGCCCCAGAATGTGAACACAGTAATGGTTATCTAGCATGCTGATGTTTTTACGGGAGAGGTTCAGTGATTTCAGTGCCATCCAAGCTTATTTTTATACATTGTGCATTGCCTGGGAGTAAATATGCATTGGTTTTTAATATCCACATCCTCTGTCGATTCTCTTGCGACTGATTAATACATGTAATTCATGAATTACAAATATGATATACATGTAATGTAGAATCTGATGAGTTAACAGTTATTGGCTTGCTAAGTACTGTTACTCCTACATGGTCAGTCTGTAAGAATTAGTAATGAAGTTGATGTGCACAGGATTGAAATCAGTGAGACAGTAAAAAACATATTAGCAGACATCCTGGAGTAATACTTCTGCAGAGTGGGCAAATCCCGAAACAGTGTCACCAACAAAGCACCAAACCTGTGGACTGTTTTCACAGGCACACAGACACTCACGTACACACACACTAACAATTATACACTCATCTGGAGGTATCTTTAAATTAATTAGTTAAATTAATTAGTTACATATGAATTAGTAAATTTCTAGCTGGAGCATTGTAATCCAGTCATTTAGAGATGGTTGTTGCCATGTCTCTGCAGGCCAACAGCAGGCAGAGGCCAGAAAGAAAGGAGAACATTGAGCTGGATTACTATAACACTGGTGGTTCCAGTGCTGAAGGTGAGCCGGGTGACGAGGCAGCAGCCCTGGGAACAGAGTAGGATCTCCAAGGAGCTCATCTCACATCAGACGGATCGCTCGGCTGTCACACAACTTCCATCACCTGAGTCACAGATGTTACAGCTGCAGAGCTGTTCCCTTTAAAGTCAGACTGAAATCACAGCAGGAAAAACAACATGATTGAGGTTGATTGATGTTCCCTGAACTCCTTCTACTGAATTCAGCATGGTCCACTCACGTGCTGTCATCATTTCAAGGCTTTTAGATTCTGTCAGGTCCATTTTTTATTCACTTGTGGTGAAAATTAATGGGATTTTTTCACATCTTTTGTTAGTCACCGTGTTGTTAAAATGAGTGATTTCAGCAGAAATTACACTTGCCAAATGTATTACATGTTTTTCAGAAAATGTTTTTTCTGTTTTGCTAGCAGCTCAAGTGTGGATTGTGATGAACAGGATTTTGCCTTAAATCGTGTGAACATGAATTGCATTTACTTTGAAAATTATAGTTAAAGGATAATATTTACCTGATAATTCTGCTGGTTTTTTTAGACCTGGGCCCTATTTCACCTCTATCTGGGTCTAAATGATTAATGGGAAGAAAAAGTTTCGGAATCCGTCCAGTATTGAGTGAAAACGATATAACCAGCGACCACAAAACACGGCTGTAATAATCCAACCTGTCTGAGTCAAAGTACATCCACTAAAAGTGGTTATTTTTGCCTCTGACAGACTCAAATAGGGAAAATAGGGACCAGGTCAACAATCCTGAAACTAACCCCTGCTTTATGAAGACTTTTGTACCACTAATTATATAAACCAATACCAAGTCGCTAAAGGCTGAAAAACATTTTGTTGTTTTTCACCTCTTTTCTCTCTTTGTTGACAAATTCTGGCCCAGAATGAAGCTCCGCCCACTGAAGTGTTTTGTTGAGTAGCAGTAGACTTGTGCGACGGATAGATTAAACCTGAAAAAACAGTTTTCAACTAATGCTTCGAATGTTTCCAGACTGCCTATCAACTTCATAATCCGCAGATAGGTTATAACAAATCACTAAAAACTACAAACATAAGAGTTACATTTTCCCAAATTTCAGATGTCCTCCAAATGCAGCATGCAAAATCCAGTTTAAAAAGCTCTAAAATCACTCGCTCAGAGACCTGAATCATTAAGGACTCATCTGTAGACAGAAAAACAACATCAAATGTTGACAATTCCACCATATAACTGAAGTCAGAGATAATATAATTAAACAGGTGTTTTGCCAAGACACCTGTCTTTCTTGTTTCCAAAACAAAACAAAAAATGACTTTTTACATTTGGTCTCTGCATGTGAGCTGCAGGTGTAGCAGGATCTTCATTAAAAAGCAATATAATGTCATGAGTACGGTGTGCATGCTTCATTGCTGCCCTTCATCTTCCTTGCCTTTGACAAAAAAACGAAACTTACTTTAATTTGAAGAAGCCTGAGTCAACGGGTCTCTGGTCAACGATGACAGTTGTGATATAAGTGGCTGTATATATGTGACTTAAAGCCCAGTGATGCCAAAAGATCGTCACGACAGGTTGAAATCACAATCCTCACTTTAAGTAGATTAGGAATCTATTCTGTCTCCTACCATCCATTGGTGGTGTAATCCACCACCAATACAACCAAGGATCTCATTGTGAGGCTGTTTATGTTGCTCTGCAGCTCAGGTAAAAAAATCTACTGTAATAATAATGACAATCTTTATACTGTTAAAGAGCACGGTTACCTTTAGTTTTTAACCTGATTTTAACCTGGCACTGATCGAGCGTTGCTGGAGGATCTTAGGCTGCGACGGGGCTCATACCAGGTTAAAAGTCACAGACGTAGCTTATGGCCAGACCATAGACTGTTAAAAACAATCAGTAAAATCTTAAAATACATTCTAAAATGACCAGGAAGCCAGTGCAGTGAACCCGAGACAGGAGTGATGTGGTTCTGTATCCTAGACCTGGTTAGAAGTCTTGTTGCAGCATTTTGAACCATCAGCAGATCAGAAATACAGAGGATCAGAAAAATCTAAAATGATGTCTCTCCTTTTCCTGCACTACATTTACCTGACGACTGGAGTTCCTAGTTCCTTTGCAGAAGAAGCTTTTCCATGCAAAACATCAAATGTGATGCATTGTTAGAGTGTAAACTAGCCAACAGTAAATGGAGTGAAATGCAACTTCAGTCACCTAATGAAAATGATAAATTTGGTTGCATCATCATTTGGAATGTTCCACATGGGTTTGTTAACATGGCAACAGTAATGAAACCTGCAACTAACTGCATGGGAGTTTCTCTGTGTAAAGCCAGCCTTACAGTTTAATGCATCAATAATTTAACACTCTGAAAGTAACCTTTCATCACAATGACTGCATTGACTTTTCATGCATTAATTCCTCTATACTTTTATATGGTCACATTTTGAATGCAGGAATTTCTACCTTTACCTGAGCATTTTTACTTTATGATATTGCTAATTTCACAAGTAAAGGATTTGAAGACTGAACACGACGACCATATTGTAGTATCATGTCATAACCACCAGATGTCACTATGTCACACTGTCCTCCCCTCGGTGTGCTGCCCGGTCTCCGCCGCTGGGCGGCGCCCCCTCCCCTGGTGCTCCCCGGGGGTCTGACGGCAGGATGGCGGAGGCAGGGGGACTGGAGTCCGCGGCCCGGTGCCCGGACGAGTCGTCGGACAGTGAACCGGAGCAGGAGCCCGGAACCCCGCAGAAACTCATCCGGAAGGTGTCCACGTCTGGCCAGATACGGAGCAAGGTAGATTGTTCAAATCCCGGTGCTGTAATACGTTATTTTGTCTTTCTACGGTATCTGTTTTCATTCAGCCACGGTGGGCCACGGCAGCCCCGATACGAGCTGTTCTCTTGTATGGACAGAGGGGCGGACCAAAATCCGTTCACAAATCTGTGTGTTTGACGGCATCTTGCTCGTCGGCAGAAGCAGAACACGACTGAAGATCTTTCGGAGGCGTTGGTTACCATTCTTCAACTCGGCATACATCTAATACACCAAGAACAGTTACTTATGTATGAATTTTCAATATTCACAGTTGGTTTGACCGTTACTCTCACTCCTCCGCTGTGGTGCGCTGTTACATCCCGAGCTGCGTGAACCAGTTAAAGAAATTGACATCTGATTGAAATAGATGTTTAGGTAGATGGGATGTTCGCCGAATTCAGCAATGTAGCCTAGTTTTTCTCAGAGTAGTGAATTGTTGTTCTCCTACGCGTGTTCATTTGCCGTTAACCAAGGTAACTAGATTGTCTAATGGAGTTTGGACAAGCTACCTGTCCATAGGAGAGAACTTCATGTACCTGGGTAAGGGCCACAGCAGATACACTAACTGTACTGGCGAAGGAAATACGTGGCATTTATAGCAAATAGATCAATTTAGTGTAGTAAGCGGAGACTGAAGAGTGTGTGGCTAAGTTCGTTTTTTAGAATTTGCACTGATGTGGCTAAACCGGGAACAGTTTTAGTGCTCCAACCAGAACCAGGACCAATGCTGACTCTAAAACTGAATCAGATGTGGAGCCTGGGCGAAAATAAAAACAGTTACAATTGTTATGTAGCGATTTAATATATGTACTGAGGGAAATGTTGTTTCCTTATAGTGTTGTATGATCAGAAAGCAGTTTTAGTGTCAGTGCTCTTCCGTCTTGTTAGCGGCGCTAGCAGGCTAAGCTAACGGATGTTAGCCGCGGGGTCGCAGGCCTGGCGAACAGCCCCGCTGTTTCCCACCGCTGCCCACTGGTCAGAGGCAGTGTGGACGGCGGGGCGATGGCTCTGCTCAGCCGGAGGCAGAGAGCAAAGAGCGGCTTGACTCCAGCCGACACTAACCGTAAAAAAACTAACATCTAGCGGCGAGAGGAAGGGACAACTTTACGGGTAGTTTTGTGTTTCGGGGCTGGCGTAACGATGGCCGTCACTGCACATAACGGTGCGCTGTGTGAGTTCACAGGCTGTTGCTTTTATTGTGCACAGCTAACGTTAACTAGCTCATTTACACTGGAACACATTCAACCACAAGGCAGTTTATAAATATTGTATTAATATGGGTCGTTGTTGATGATCAGTCAGATAACGGTGCATTTAGACTCCGCTTTGTTTATCATGTAGTTACGGTGCCTTCAGGTGCTCCTCAAACACTCGGAAATACTGACGTGTAATACGAAACAGTGCTTTCGCCGAACGATAATAACAAAATAGATACAAAAACAAATTATTCAGCACTGCCTTGTTCGAAATGCCACAAGAGAGAAAGTAGAGGAGGACATGCACATCAGGAATGGAAACTGATGTATTTATTAGGGGTATGGTACAGTATCACGTTCTCTATAACTCTCTCTCTCTCTCTCTCTCTCTCTCTCTCTCTCTCTCTCTCTCTCTCTCTCTCGCTCGCTCGCTCGCTCTCTGTATCAAAGCCATGTTCTGGCTTCCAAGCTCGCTGCCCTCTATATGTGAAATCTCAGCAACTTGGGTAAGAGATGGTTCAGCTCCTCATCACTTCCTGCGACATCTGGGCAATATTGACCAAAAATCATATCGCAGTATTTTTAGGCTGAATGGTGATATATATCTCCATATATTTATGTGGTTTGAATGCTGATCCTGTCTGCAGCTCGATGCTAAATTGATGTAGTTCAGACAGACAAATGAGGAGAAGAATGAATTTGTTTGAGCCCTGCTCTCTGTTGGTGGTCTGTACTGCACATACGTCGCTAGGCAACAAATAGATGACCACGCCCACTTAGGAGACGGTAAATATAACAGTCTGTTATTGGTGCAGCTCATACTGCATCATCTTCCTGTAATAAGATCATCTTTACTTGGAAATTCCTCTGTAAGTCCAGTTTTCCATCTTGTTTGGTCCCTCGTGCTCTCCAGTGGTGATTAAGATATTTCCAACAGTCCTTGAATGCGTCATTAGCCCAGTGTTTCCTGCTGCCCATACAACTGACGTGGATGTTTGAGTCAGAGGCACACAGGAAGTAAGTTTGGCTAAATAAAGATGTTTAGATGGCGCGGTTGATCAGTTTGGGGTTTGTAGGAATCAGCGAGAGAGGAAGTTCCAGTCTGTCCGTCCGTTCAGCCCTTTACTCCAAGGAGATTCATGTCAGAATTTTACTGGGCAGATTGCCATGAAAATTAGCACAGTGATGCTCCTCAGAGCATGCATCCTGTTCACTTTCTCCTCTAGCGCCACCCTGAGGTCAAAATGTCAACGTGCACACAGGATATCATCAAATCTAGTGAGTGGATTCCCATGTTATTTGGGAAGATTCCTCCTGATTTTGGTGACCTCATGACCTTTCCTCTAGCGCCACCCTCAGTTAAGCATGTCTGGACTGAGGCTTCCCAGAGAATGAGCCCCGTTGATGTTTCGTGTCCCAGTCCACCTCAGCATGGAATTAAAACTGCACACTCCCACAGAGAGGAACCCTAACATACTGTAACATTTCCTCCAGCACCACACCAGCTGCCAAACTTGTTCAGGTCTAAGTGTTGTTCCTGGGAGCTGAAGTTGAACACACACACACACACACACACACACAAAGTTGGCTATAGTTTCATATTCATTGTGATTGCATTCATTGAATTGGCTCTGGCTTTACAAACTGCCTTGAAACAGCTGCAGCAGCCGAAATGAACCGAAATCTCAAAGTGCCCTGAATGCACCACGAACGTGTGAACACAAAACAAAACACAGAAAGTTATTGTTCTGTATTTTGTTGTTCAGAGAGAACAAAAACCATCAGACACAGACAGAAGCAGGTGCGTGTGTGCGTGCGCGTGCGTGGACATGTTTATGTGTGTCAGGATATCCTGTTGAGTTCCTGTTTCACAGGAAGTGGCCAGGTTTCTATTGTGGAGGCAGATGGAGTGAAGATGTTTGTAGTCTAGTCTCTGAGCTCCTTGGCTCCACAGGTGCTGCAGACCTGCACCGATCCAGATCAAGTTCTGTTTCAGACCTGACTGTTAGATGAACCCACCACAGGTTAGTGCTGTTCCTGTCGGCTCTTCACTTCCTGCTGCCTTTTATTTATTCTGCACATTTCGAGTTTGGCAGCTTTCCTTCAGAATCCGGTTTTCAGCTCTGAGAAGCTCTGAAAAGTTTTTGAAAATGTTTTTGTTGCGGTGGAGTGTGACCTCGCTTTACGTTTTCTGTTTCATCCTCTTCTGACGTTACTCAGCAGCGGCTGTGACCTTCAGTGACCTTTAGATTCACATGGCTGACAACACACACACACACACACACACACACACACACACACACACACAGTGTATTGATTGCTGCAGAGATGTGACAGTCCATATGACCTTAATGTGTGTGTGTGTGTGTGTGTGTGTGTGTGTGTGGGTGGGAAACAGGCTTTATGTATTTACATTTTTTAAACAACTTTCAGACTTTAGACTGAAGCAGTGGTTGTGTTGGCTATTAAAATAACAGAGTGCTCGGCTCACCGCACGGCATTGTGGGATTTCCTTTGCTGGGAAGGAACCACTTGATGTTTCCTTGAGATGTCACTGGGCCGGGATCCTGAGCAGGCCGAGTCCCTGAGAGTCTCCAGATCTCCAGAACCTGCTGCCAACTGGGAACTTCCTGCAAATTAGAGAAACTCATCATGTCATGGATGAGTGACGTGTTGCCATGGCAACAGCATCACCGAGTGGTTATCATGGCTGTGATGTGGTACGATGGTGACGTGTGTGTGTGTGTGTGTGTGTGTGAAGGTTAAAGTCCAGAGGCGATGTGAAGTCACAAGGCGATCACTGAGCAGCTTCCAGACAAAGAGCGACAGAAAGTGCCGGGCTGGTTTGTGTCAGCTGATGTGGGTTCAGAGAGTCGTGGCCTGCAGCCTCAGACGCTGCTCACACTCACGTCTGCACTTTGTTTGGCTCTTTACTCCTCTGCAAGTATGGCTGTGCTTTTCAGCCTCACTCTTTACTTTTATTCCTACTTTGGTTTCATATTTTATTGTCCTGAGATATCTTTAACTGGTTTTCAGAGGTGTCGTGTTCAAACTGTGGTATGATAATTTGGACGCGCGTCGCGGCTCACAGACCTGCACAGAGCGAGGTTTTGCAGTCATTCTGTTTCAATGTAAAAGTCGTCCTGCAGGAAAAGTCCTGAGCGATAATAACGATCATCTTCTCCTCGTGTTCACAAAGCGCTCTGGACCACCTGGACAAAAAGCTGCCGAAACTGAAACCGTCAGACTTGAATTAAGAGCCAGGTTCATGTAAACCGGGACAGACCGGTGTGCGGACCGCAGCCTCTGACGCCGGTGTGTCTGTCTGTGTTTTCCAGACTATTCTGAAGGAGGGGAAGCTGCTGAAACAGACCAACTCCTTCCAGCGCTGGAAGAGACGCTACTTCAAACTGCGAGGGAGAACGCTGTACTACGCCCAGACCGCCAAGGTAAAACTGCTGATTTTACTGAATTATTTGTTTAGGTGGCAGTAATAGAGCTTCCCCTGACAGCAGCTGGTCCGCTCCGGGCCAGACAGCAGCCCCAAACTCTTTTTGTTTGTGTTTCCACCCTGAGAACTGAAAACTTTATGCAAATGAGGAGGAGTCTGGTCATTCTGTGACTGACAGCAGCAAAACCATAAACATGGAGGGTTTTGAAGCCATTGTCGTGTTCGCAATTATTTACCGCAGTGATGTGGGATTTGGTTTTGGAAAAGAGGTCGAAAATGAGACTGAAAAGAGAAAAGAGTAAATCAGATCAGCTGTGACATCACGTGCAGTCACAAATGGAGATGGAAAGGTCGTTTTTCTCTCATTTACAAACCAAATGAGCTATGAGAATGACCTGGTTTGTGTTTGCTGTCACTTCTTCCTGCTTTAAAGGAATATTCCAACATTTTGGGCAAAATCCCCTTCTTCCGACTTCCCCAGACTGAGACAAGATGTTTGATACCATTTCCATCTCTGTACGTCCACTGGTTCAGTTCCTATGGGTAGCATTTCATGTTAGCTTAGCAACGCAAACATGTTCAGTTGTTATATTTCCTACCATCTAACTTCTCCTAAAATGACTCATTTAAAAAAAATTCAAAGACAAGTATTTCAAATCCACATGATACACTGTGTAAATCAGACAGCTTCAGAGTTGCTGTAAGGTTTATTTGTTCCCTTTGATGGAGCTAGGCTAATTACTCCTGTAGACTTCAAGTCTTTATGCTAAGCTAACATGAAATGCTAGCTTAGCATTGCTGGAATGCTAGGAACTGAACCAGTGGACGTACAGAGGTGAAAATGGTATCAAACATCTTGTCTCAGTCTGGATAAGGTGGAAACATTTTGCCCAAAATGTTGGAATATTCCTCTAAAAATGGTGGGGTGATGCTTTCATGCTGTTTGAGTCACAAGTTTGACCAGTTAACCAGAAGCTGTGAGAACACTGCCTCGGTTTCCAGGAGCATTTTGGGGTCAGGAACTAAAGTCCTGGAGCCAAAAGAGGGACTGGTTCCTCCAGTGGACTCAGGTGAGGGTTCGCCGTCCTGGGACGGTTCCTGATGTGGAGAAGGGGTGTAAGCGTCTGTGGGTCCTGCTGCTGTATCTACATCCAGCTCCCCAAAACTGAAACTGTAGGCGGAGCCACACAAGAAAACAAGAGCTGTGATTGATCCACTTGGCCTCCTTGTATTTCCTCCCATTTGTCTCCGTTGACTTCCGCTGACAGTGAAGGCAACATGGAGCTGGTGGGAGGAAGACTGAGCACTAATCTGTTGGTCAAGTTTCATTCCTCTATGAACTCTGAAGGTGACATTCTCATGTTTCCTGGATGAAGGCTGACCTGTAGTGTTTCCTGTCTCTCCAGTCGATCATCTTTGACGAGGTGGACCTGACCGACGCCAGCGTGGCCGAGTCCAGCACCAAGAACGTCAACAACAGCTTCACGGTGAGTCCTTCCTCCTCGTTCGTTTCCTCGTTCAAAGCGAGCGTTGGTCGGCGCGGGGCAGCGGGACCCTGAGGACGCCTGGCAGCAGGCGCCTGGCGTTCAGCCCCGCTGAAGTGCCCATGAGCAAGAGTCCCTTCCCTCCCTCTGCTCCTTGTTAAGGCCTCAGTTAAAGGTTAACACCGGCGTTTGTTTGTTTTTTCCTGTCTCCTTTGATTTGCCACAGTCAGAAGCTCCTGCTGTTTTCAACAAAACATAAAAAACTGAAGAGTCAAACTGCACTGAGGTGAATCTGACTTAAACAACATGAGTTTTGTGTGTCTTCTAATACGACTTCGCGATGCTGCCACCAGAGTCTCCTCTCTGCGGAGCTGAATGTGAGCAGATCTTTGTGTCTGTTTTTTCCTCCACATGGAGGTCCAGGAGATTCAGCACCATAATGAACTGCATTAAAAAGCTCCAGCCCACATGTTGAGCATGATGCAGCCGCCTCAGAGGAGACTGTTAAGACTCAACCCCTTTTCAGCTGAGTCTAAATGGTCCTCACTTCTGTCAACCCTGGACAGTCCTGCTACATTGTTTCCATTAAAGGGATAGTTCACCCATTTTGAAAAACCTGATATTATTTCACTTACTCCCTAGAGCTGCCACACAAGAAAATAGTTCTGCTGTTGATTTTTGTTTATTTTTTTTTTTTAAGAACAGTCAACTTTTTTTTTTATACCATTACAGGTTATAAAAATGAAAAACAACAACAAAAATCAAACACAAACTTTTATTTATCAGCTGGAGTGGATGAAGGCAGTTATTTTTCAGAATGTTAGCCGAGGCGAAGTACACCTCAATGACAGGTGGCTAACAGTTAGCATCTGGAGCGTCCAGCTAGTGTCCGTTACTCTGTAACGATGAGAGGAAGACGGCACCTCCACTGTCCGACATAACAGCAGGGGGGAAGTGAAATGATATCAAGTTTTTCAAAATGAGTGAACTATCCCTTTAAGGTTCATTTCACACTGAACCTTTTGATAGTGACACTGAGCTCAACATGTACATGATAATGATTTACTGAACGTACACACACACGCACACATACACGATTGAAACTCTATACTGTTGGTTGTAAAAACAGCAGACTGAATGACATCACTGACTGTCACCATGCAGGCTGATAATCCGTTTAAAGGAGTAATCCACTCTGATTGTAAGTGAACTCACTTCATGTAACCTGACTGACTGTTTACATGCTGCCTGATTTTCTGCTAATTAACTGTAATTCCACCTGAGCAGACCTCAGACACCCCAGACCTGACCCTGTGTTCACGCAGACCTGGAACCAGATCGGTTCACTCTGATTGTAAATGAACTGACCTCCTGTCTGTATGTCTCATACTCTGTTATTCAGACTGACTTGATTCTGACTCTGTTCATGTGCCAGGATGATAAATTGGAAAAGAAAAAAAAGAGAGCAGGGCAAAACAAAACAACAACAACAAAAAACACTGGAACATCCTACTTAGTAGATTAACAGTGGAAACAGTTTTTAAAGCAAAACCCCAAATCCACCTGGTCCTGGTCCTGGTCCTGGTCCTGGTCCTTCTCACACCGCCCACATTCATTTACTGTCCGCTGGGTTTGATTTTCCAACCAACCAGCGTGTGACTGCTGTGCTGTTTGGAAGCTGACTTTGAAGTCTCAGATCTTCCTTCCAGCATGTGAACACACCAGAGGCCTGTTTCACAAAGCAGGTTTAGTGAAAACTCTTTTTTTTTATTCACCCTGAAATGAAGGAAACTCCGGGTTTTCTGTTTCACAAAGTGAGTAAAGTCAAACCTGATAAAGCGGGGTAACTCCGGCTCGTTTCACAAAGAGAGATAACTTAAACTCAGAGTCTATTACCACGGTAACTAGTTCTGTGAACCTAACCTGGTCGGGAGCAGGTTTTCTTCATCAAACTCTCGCTTATCTCACTGTCTCCGCCCTCTTACACACGTTTTCATTTCCTCAGTCAGTCACACAGCACGCGGGTTGGAGCGGAGTCTTAACTTTAGCATGTAAAATGTGATTCAAATGACATATGCCTGGGTCTTACCTGTTTGAATTATATTTTTATATTTCATTTGAAGTTGCTTCCCTGTCCTTTTCTCACCCGCAGGATTGCATCTAAATCAAATGAATTTCAGGTTCAATACCATTAACCCAGTTTTCCCCTGGAATATTATAATTGTGTTTGCACAGGACTACAGTTGCACTTGTTTTACTTTTCCTGTGAAAAATCTTCTCATATTGTCCATATGCTGTCATAAGGACTTGGAGTTCTAACGGGGCGAAATAGCTTGATCTTCTTTTTCACATGACATCATGAAATCGTCGGATCGGGGCTCCATTGATGTTGGCTTTTTATAGTCGTGGTGCACGCGCTTAACTCTGAGTTAACCGACTCTGAGTTGACTGAACTAACTCAAATCACCTGTTCTGAAGCTGGAAACTCAGAGTTTCCTGTCTCAGGCTAGATCAACTCAGGGTTCAGGATTAGACTGAAAATGGACCCCAGGAGGCGTCAGTTCAGCCACGAAACGAAATGACGAGGTGCTGATGAAGTCCGTTTGCCAGAAATAGAGCAGGCGGGATGTTCAGTGTGATGCGCGGTCTGGAGCGAGTTTCAGGTCTCTGTGTAGCTCAGTGAAAAGAATGGAAGGAAAATTCAGACGTTTAAACGGTGTGGTGTGTTTATGTGTTTGTGAAGTGTAGGAGATGAGCTGAAACCTGGAGAATCTGCACTGACCTTCATCCATCCATCTTTAGATTATCATCTGGAACAGTTTTTTGCTGTGTAAATTATAATACACACAGAACCGTGAAGAAATAAAATATGAAAAGTGTGAACTGAACTGTACCACAGACAAACAAAATATATACACAATTATAGTTTCTGTTGAACTTTTTCACGGGTTGTTCCTTTAAACAGCCTGTCAGCCAGCGGACTTTGATGTGTATTTATAGTCACTGTGGGCAGCAGGGTGGGGCTGTGTGTGTGTGTGCGTGTGTGTGTGTGTGTGTGCGTGCGCGTGCTCATTGTGCTGAAAACCTTGCATGAGACAGAGGAAGTGTGTATTTTTAGCAAACTGTGTGTGTGTGTGTGTGTGTAAAATATCCGGGAGGCATGCCCTGTGGGTGTTTGAGTTCTGAGTGCCCTCTAGCTGTGTGTCTATGTGTGTGTGTGTGTCACTGTGGGGTTTGTCTCTACTCTTATCTGTTTCTCATGATG
>OMLF01054084.1:0-12270 GCA_900302615.1 Holocentrus rufus
TTTGAGCGGATTTACAGGATGGATAACTACTTAATGGCTGTTTACTTTGAAGTTTACAAAATCACGTTATCACATGTTGTTGTAGCTAATTAGTTGATAATACTCACCATCCACTCCAAAAAACTGCTGTAATCGAGGCCCATGCCTTCTCGTTTCTGATGTTATCCTTATAAAAAGGATCTTAGATGATCCTGTGCTTCTCCACTTCCAAAATAAATCTCTCATAATCCATGATGTCTTTTCGATGACCAACTATTGCCTTCTGACCGAATGTTTACTCCGGGGGTCTGCAAATTGTGTTTTACTTTGAAAATTTGACCGGATGTTCTACGCATTTTATTTTGTATACACAGTGCGATTTCCTGTCTGGCTCGATCTAGTCTGTTGAAATTTATGCGACTTCCGTCGAAAATAGACCTGCTGCGTATCTGCTGCGGAGCGCAACGGACACACATCTGGTGGGAGTGCTCTCATTGACTACAATGGAAGCTATCAGCTCCGGCGTCCGTAACGCAGCGGAGACGCAACGGAGACGCATCTGGTGGAATTTGGGGGTAAGAGTGTCTTAAACAGACAAGATGGCGTAAAGACGGAGAGAAAGGAGAGATATTCTCCGTACACTAAATGACAGCGATTTAATAACACACTACCGGCTCGATCGTGCAGGGATAATGTTTGTGGTGGACCTCATTCCTACCGCTTTTTATAAGGACGATAGCAATCACAGGAATGGCTGACAGCTGAGTCTGCGTCCACCATTAATATCAAATACATTAAGTAGTAAAATTACCAGCATGGACAGTAAACAATAAGCATATCAATATAATGGGCATGTGAATGAGGTACGTTCAAACATTTTGAAGCTGAGTCATAATTCATTTAATTTTGCTGAGTTTCATCATCATGACATAAAATTAATATCACGATTATACATTTCTTAATACAGTCCAAGTTATATGATCGGTTTACTGTCATAGGCGGCGCTATTAAGAGGCCAAAATTGTCACAAAAAATAAAATGCCCATGGCGGAATGGTCATGGTGAAAATGAGTCCAGGTGCTGCAACTCTGGAAAATCTAAAAGCCGCTGCCTTGACTGGATTTTACCCAAACTTCACCAAAGTGCTTAAATTGCCACTGTCGCTTCCAGTTGGGACCGCACATTCTCAGATGCGCTGGGTGCGCAACTGGATGAGGACAACTATGGCACAGCACAGACTGTCATCTCTGTCGCTTCTGTACATCGAGAGCGACATAACTAAGAGGATTAAACCTGAGGAAATAGTTGAGAAATACGACACAAAGTCCCCGCGGCAGATGCTGCTTCATTAATGTAAGAAAAATTAATTAATTATTATGGCTACAAAAAATAATGATAAAAAAATGATTAATTATGGCTTACAACAGCAAAAACGAGTAGAGAATGAAAGGAATCATTCTGTTGCATCTCAGTTCGATTAACATAAGCAATAATATATGTATCTGCCTATGGGTAAAGCCTTTTTTTTTCTTTGTCCCATAGCTTCCCCATTCCTCCTGCCCTAGCGCCGCCTATGTGTCCATTCATTACGAGGAGGACATTTTTTCTTTCTTTTTTTTGTCTTTCCCCCTTTTTGTAACAACCAATCACAGCTCTTAGAAGACTGCGTCATACCTAGCAACGGGGTCAACCACACCTCCTCACTAAGATAAAAGTTTCTGTCCCCTCTTTGCTCAGAGTTGCTCTCAGGAACTTCCTTAATCACTCTTAAGCTAAGATTCCTTGCTAGGAATTTTTAGGCTAAGTTAAGGAGCTCTCTTAGAGGGCTCTAAGACATTTTGTGCATACGGGCCCTGGTCTTTTTAGCTGTACTGACTTCTTCCCTAGACATTAACTTGTGAAAGTGTGCCAAACCCAGTGTCATAACTTGGGCGTGTGAACAATAAAGACTGTGCAACGCCTGTAAACGATCACGAGCAGTACAGTTCTCAGGGCCTTTAGTAGGGACAAAGAGCTCAGTCCTGCTTGGCATGCCAGATGCTCTGAGTCAGATGACATGACATGATTTCTGGTTGAGTGCTACCAAACACCAATTTGTCACAGAGGGAAGGTCACGACACGAGGCTGTGGGACAAGTTGTTATGTGGTTCTGAAATAACTGTCTGACTGCTTGCCTTGAGAAGCCATGAGTAAGATCTAAGGCAGTGACATAACAGACATTGAGAATATAGCCTTGCAGGGCTATATTGAGCTTCCTTCAGTAAAATAAATTGGGATATTCAACATATGTAAATGGTATTTAGGTACATTAAACATGTGTTTAATGTACCTATTTTATGTAGAGAGCACAAAATGTCAATTTCTGCAGCAGAAACCCTGTGAAAGCAGGGCCTCAGATTGAAAGCCTCATCTTAAAGGCATTCAGCACAACACTACATGGGTGGCTGCTCCAGTAGGACAGGACTGATCCAAATTAGAACAGAAGACTCTACATAACTCAAAAACATTCATCATGTCTTCTTACTGGTATAGACGTTTTTTGATTCTTTGTTCAGACATATGTGGTGTAAGAGTAGGTGTTTCTCTTTTACCTTTTGCTTGACAGTTTCAGCGATGTCTCTCACCTTCTTCAGAAGCATCTCACTGACAGCGTGTGACGTGTCAGCCCCGACTACTTCTTCTGGAGTAGGCTGTCCCAGGCATGCGAGAGCATAAAGCCCCCCTCGTCCCTGTTCATGGCCTTCTCTGGGACAGCCTACTCCAGAAGAAGTAGTCAGGGGCCGCGGTGCGCCTGGTGGGCCGTCGGGTCCGTTGGGCTCGCCACGACATGCCGTTATGGTATGGGCGTGGCGGGCCCGGTGGATCTGACGGCTCAGCTGGGCGTGCCACAGGACACGTCACACGCTGTCAGTGAGATGCTTCTGAAGAAGGCGAGAGACATCGCTGAAACAGTCAAGCAAAAGGTAAAAGAGAAACATCTACTCTTACACCACATATGTCTGAACAAAGAATCAAAAAACGTCTAGATGACTCTACATATCAGAGAAAAGTGCTTCACAAAAACACTATTTTTCTCTTAACGAAACGTCATTCTCACAAGATTCCTCCATTTCTTTTACAATATTCCACAATGCTTCATGAATTTTAACAAAGGTGTGAACGTTCATAAACACAGCTCACTGGGTCCCGGGGTGCACCAAACCTTAGTTAGGATTTAATCAGTTTGTTAAGATGTGATTATCTGGATGTACGAACTGCTTCTGTTCACTGAAGGTCAGGTGTGTAGACAGAGAAAAGGGTTTCAGGATTTTTACAACATGCCTTACACAAGCAGAGACAGAAGAAAGGGAAGTAGCAAAACAAGTTGCATCAGAACATTTATGTAAATCTAAGTCTTACTTTGATTCCTGCAAAATTATAGGCAATACAAATCAACAACAGAGAGAGCAACAGATTAGTTGTTTTTTTTTTTGCTGCTTCATAGGCTATTGTGTCCTGGGGTAGCAACAGGTGCAGAAGAGAGACCAGTGAGACGTGATTCTTGTCACTGACTATTGCTTATTGTCAGTTTCTGTGGGTTTGGGATTGGTGTTAAATCAGAAGCAAAATCCCACCAGTGATGGATCTCAAACTTCTTCATTTTGTTAGGGGGAAATGTCAAAATGCAGCTTCCTCATGCATTTCTGAGGCAAGCTGCCTAATGAACCCTCTTCCCTCTCTGTCTTGTAGTTTCACACTTACACACTTATGCTCTCATGCTTGATATAATACTTAGAATACACAGCATGCTTCTTTGACAGTGAAGTCTAGTGCAAACTGATCGATAAAACCATTTAGCCTGCACCCTCAAACCACAAACCCTGACTGTGGTGTCTGTTGCAGCTGAGTCACTGTAGGCTCAGTTGTTCATCTGAAACTATTTTTCTTGTTGGCCTACAAATAGATGGAAAAAGTACCGAGACTTTGTATGAACAAGGGTGGGATTTATGAAGTTTGGGCATGGCGGCTGACTGACAGTGGATGTGCAACACATCTAGGTTTGTCAAAGTTTGCTGACTCTCTTCTCATTTGGTTTAAACCCAAAGAAATGACAAACAGGCTCTGTTACAGTTTTCTTAAAATAAGATGCACCATCTTGCTACAGAAAAAATAATACGCTCAATTTTAAATATAACTGCCATCAGTAAATTCTAACGGGTCTTGCACAAATTACTTCTGCATCACTATCTTATCTTTGTCCTGGCATCACTGTGGCAAGTATTACATCACGCTACACGGTGTTTTGTTGTTTTGTTTTGTTTTGTTTTTAGAAGATGCTGTGAGAAAATAAAATCTGAAACCCTTCATTTGTGATATACTGTCTTTGGTCTCTGCTCTGTTCTCAATTTTTGTCCCTGCCTGCCACCATACACTCTCACTGACTGTGAGCCAATCCAAACAAAGCACCGCAAAAGCTCTGCATCATACAGGTTGTCTCTTCAGTAGCATGTAAACTTAGTGGTTGACTTGACTAACATTAGTTGATGATTAACATAATTTCTGTGTAGCATATTTAAGAAAAAATGAGACTACAGACAAAATTGGGTATAAGTGAGCAAACGATTACATTTTCTAAATTAAAACTTCAAATCTGATCTCGTCCCTTAAATGTTACATACAGTATTTGATTTAATACATGAAATAGCTATGTAAACAGCTGATATAGTTCTGCAAAAAATACATCAATTATTTTACCACATAAAAATGATTATTACTAGGTTTTTGTTCACCAGTCATTAACAGGTACGTCAAAAGTTAAAGGAGCACTAACTGATTCCCTCTGTGTCCCAAAAGCATTCTACATGGTAACACTTAACAGTATACATGGAGTACTAACCTTCATTGTGTACTATTTGGGCAATTAGTATTAGGAATTTTATGATAGGTTTTTTAGCAATTGGAAAAGCAGTGTCATGTGACCTACATCTAGACATCTTCTACTACCCACCCGCTTCAAAACTGAAAAACAGCTCATAAGCAAATACAACAAATGTGAGTTTCAACTGATTTTTAACTTCATTTTGGGCTTTCGTGAGCATCGCCTTTACTGAGATGGCAGAAATGCTGCCATCAATGAGAACAGATCTGTTTATTTTAAATTTTCTAGCTCTGAGTAGCTCCTCCCTCCTGCTACACAATGCAATGTAGAGTAACTGCACACTCAAAATACTTCACAAATTGTATGGTGACATTTGAGTATACAGCATTTTTACACTTTTACAGTGTGAACATATCACAAAATCAAAACTTGGTTAGAATGAGTATGTAATATGCTAATTCCAAAATTACAAATCACTTTCCATGTTCGTCTTGTAAGTTGTACCTTATTTAAAACATATTTAAGGAAATAAATAAACTACTGTTGTGGTCTAAAATATAGAAGTAGTCCTTCGATTTTTGATCTCTTCGTTTTACAGAGACAGCTGGTAAAAGAAGCTGTGACACAGCAGGACTGCAACAACGGAGATCTTGCTGACATCCAGCAACAGCAGATTGAACCTGATCAGCACAGAGATCACATCTGCTAATGTACCATTAAAGTTCAGCCTGAGTGATCCATACAGTACTTCCCTTAGTGTTCAGACGGTCTTCCCTCAGCGATAACATTAGCAACAGCATGGGGATTTCTGCAGCTTCGACCACCTACTGTAACAAATCCAAGGCTACTGGCAGTCATTGTCCTTATACAGAGGGATGTAGTGGAGTGTAAACCCACCTAACTTCACTTTAACTCTTTTCAGTGTAAAAAAATGTAGTTTACTCACTTTTTTTGGCTTAAATAGGACACAACTGACTGAAGTTGCATGAAAGCAGGGAGTTGTTTATAAAAAAAAAAAAAAAGGCCCGCATACATTGTTGTTATATATCTAGACATTATTTTCATGCAGCCAATTCTCCAGTGGACTCCTGTGATGGAGCCAGACCTGTTAGCCATGAGATCTGTGACGCAACTGCAACTCTGTCCCACTGTGATTCAGTACACTCTACTCACCAACAGACCGATCTTCCTTGCTGGTGAGGTTGCGGGCACACACAGCGGTGTTGGCACCACAGTCGGTGGACGGTGAAGATTCGCAGAGCTTCAGAGTGTAGCCCACGTTGTTGTCCCGGTCGATGGCCTCCCATTTATAGCTGCAGCACAACAAAAAGCACATCAAAAATTGAATCCAAATTTGTAAGGAGTGGGGAAAAAAAGTTTTACAAGACTAGATCAAGGGTCCTCTAAAGCTCCCAAGTCATAGAACCCCAAATAATCGATCTACATTAATCCCTTAAAACCCATTTTATCATGCTCAATCAATGTCAATGTACAGCTCCATATAGGGATACTGTAACATGTACATGTACATGTTACATGTACATGTACATGTTACCTTTTTCTGACATTATGCAACAAGTTATTTAGACATGTTGTATGTTGTTTACACTGGCAACATGTACTCCAGTATTTCGTGCCAGTTAAGACAATTCCCAAAATGTATTTGAGGTCCTGCACAGACACTCAAGAGTAATTTGCTAAGCTGGTCTCACAAGCTTTTCATTTACTCAGAACACTTGTCAATATTTGAATACCAGCTGCGTAGATAAAGTTCCTGTTGTTGTCGTTAGGTAACAGTCCGGTCTGTCCGTAATGAAGCTACCATATGCGCTGTCATGCCATTCTCCATTCTTTATAATTCTGTCAAGTTAGCTAATGTACATTGGCTTGTTAACAGAAACACAACTCATAGAATATGACTTCAATGCCTTCTTTTCATCGTAGGGAGACACCCCGTAATTTGACAGTGACAGAACCCACAAAGCAGTGCTTACTTCAGAAAAGTTTACTTGTAATGTGTCGCCTGTACAGGCAAAATAATTCACTAAGCGTGGAGGGGATAACGTCAGCAAGCAGTGAGAACCAATTCTTGAAGTAGACTAAAATAAACCGCTTCTTAACGGACTGTTTTATGCCGAATTTGTCAGAAGATGATAACGAATCATAGAAGGTCAAAAGTAGTCTTCTAGCAGTTAGGCACCATCTGGCGAAAAGCACCGCAAAGATAAACTTGTCAGGTTTTTGAATGAAGCTCAGCCTGAATCTCTCACCATACATGAGAGGCTGCAACATAGCAGTTTTGTTTATTGTGAAGCTGCGGTGTTGCTTTATTTTACCTGCAGAGGTCCTGGTACCACACGCTGCCGTCCTGCGCTCTGGACCGGACCAAGAAACACCCCAGACACACCAGGAACGGCAGGACGAGCTTCCGTGATGCACAACGATTAGCTCTGTGCAGAAATAACATGGTTTCTGTGTCAGATATTGGCTGTGTTGCTGAACTAGAACGACATGATACAGCAGTCTAGCTTGTATAGTCCAGAACAGCAGGAAGTGGCAGAATCACATGACATGACATCACATGACATGCATTATTTGTGCGGCACTCATGGCCTATGGGAAACAGTCTGAGAAAATTGACTGGGCGACATGCGACGACATCAAAATGTCACAGTCAAAACGCCACGATTAATGTTTTGAATGAGTCTGGTTGCATCTGTTGAAGATTTTTCTGGATGGACACACATGCGACTAGTAATGCTATACTTCAGTTCATGTTTTACAACGAAACCAAAACCAGCATTGTCAAGCACGCACACATTTACATTTACATTTACTAGGTTGGTGGCGATAGGACTGAGGAAGTCGTAGAAATTAGGGATAATCACCAACTAGTATTTTCAGTAGTATTTTCAAGGTGAAAGCTGTAGTAGAATGAACAGTCTGAGGTCAACGTATTTTAGGAAAGTATTTATCAGGTTGAAGCTGAGATGAACTGTTTTCCGACTTTGGGACGTGAATGCAGCATCACTGATGTCACGTCGGATTTTTATGGAGCGCTCTTGGGTGACATAATGGCACCCTCTGGTGGCAACACTATAACTCTCTTTCGATACCTAGTAGATCCAATGTTTGCCGGGTGAAGTAAACCATGACTCATTCCCCATCTCCCCACTTCCTCTGTTGTTCCGAGACCTGGGCTGCGACTGCTGCCTTAGGCTTTCGGGATCTGATCTGATTGAGGTTTATATGGCTGTTCTCTGCCTCTATTACAGCGCAGTTTAGCCTCCAGCAGGTCTATATGCAAGTGGTAACCTTCTTTCATTGGATGCAAAACTGCGCCAGTTCAGTTTTGATTGTGCAGAACGTTTCAGAGAATAAAATTGTGGATGAAAATCCGAAGTCTGAAAAATTAGCTGCATCTTTTAACCACACGCACTGCTTTATTAGCTCAATGGAATCAAATCCTGGTTAATTTCGGTAGAATTGAGTGCCTACTACTGTCTGAGAAGCCTGAAGCTGGAAGGTTATAATTACTGGAAGTGATCGCACCTGTTGCTTTAGTAAATTGGTCAGCAGATCTCTGTCAAAAAGGCAGCAAATTCTGTCTTTTTGGACCTTTTACTCTCCTGAGGTCGGTGCTCTAACGTCATGTGGCTTTCACTTTTCATCTGCATTTTCCAAGGTAGGGACTGAGGCATTGAGAGTGTGGATTCATGCTGAGTAAGGATGATTATTACACGGATTTTTTTTCTGTTTCAGTTTATGGTGCTCCCATAAACGAAACCTACAATGCAACTATTCCAGCCACAGGTCTGTGCTCAGTGAGTTGAAGATGGATCTATATAAGGTGTGCATTCTTTTTTTGTTTTGTTTTTTTTAACAATGTTAAAGAACAATGCTTCGATTTCTATAGGCACCAATGTCTCTGCTGCATTTGATGTGACCCAGCCAGCCAGTGCGGAAACTTTGGAAGGTAAAATTATTAGTATTTTTTTTTTTTTATCGATGCAGACCAAGCAAAGCGTGTTTGATAATGCAGTCGCACATATTTTCAAGTTTGTGTCTCTGTTACACAAACATCCAGAACTTGAGGATGACGCGATTGTCCAAGAGGGAGACATTCTGATGCCGGTAAGACAGAGAGAGCGCTGTCTGTTTCCTGACTGACTTTGTTACAGTTGACATTGCTACAGTATGTTAATGGACTATATGACCAATTATTTGGATAATGTGCTGTCTACACTTAATAGGAGGACAGGAACGCTGTGGAGACCCTGTGGCCAGGCATCAACATACCTTATACCGTAGATGATCAGCTGGGTGAGTTGTTGTGGTTTTGACCAGCCCTAACACATGACTGCTCCTGTGTACATGACACCCTCTCTGCTTTCACCTCTAACAGCTGATAGGGAGGCGGACATCCTAGCTGCATTCAGCATGATATCAGATCACACATGCATACGCTTCCATAGACGCACCACAGAGATGAACTACCTGAGGTTCCTAAACGGCAGAGGGTGAGTTGTTTCTTGCCAGGATTTTTCTGAATATGTTAAAATGAGGCTACTTTTGGCTACATTGGCAATTACCCTTTTCAAGCTACTAAAGTTTTGGTCTTAAAATTTGTTACTTGAACCGTTTTACACATTTCCTCTTGCATTGTTAAAATTACTGAATGAAACAAATGACGTGACATGCCTTCGAGACTATGGAAGTTACGATTAATGGTGTCCAGTCTTGTGCTATGGAAGAATCTGCAGCTTTTTGCAAACACAGCTACTGATTTCACCAATGCATTCTCCTCTCTGAAGGCGTGTTGACCAGTGAAATCACCAGCTGTAGTATTTGACTTGAACAGAAAAACCTGCTCAGTCTTTCATGGCACAGGATGTGACTCTACTGGCATGGAAGGGAACAGCAGTTGCAAAAATCTTTATCTGCTTTCAGTTCTTCCTTTAATTCTTTTGTCTTCAACCATTTTTTTTATTCTGCACTTGTTCGTCTAGCTGTGCATCCTATGTTGGTTGTCGAGGAGGAGGGCAGGCATTGTATTTTGCCCGGTCCTGCAGTGTGGGGAACCTTTGCCATGAGATCATCCATGCTCTGGGCTTGCATCATGAACACACGCGTGCGGATCGGGACAAATACATCAGTGTGCAGTGGCAGAGTATTATGTCAGGTAAACGTGTCAGCTGCTAGTTCAATCTGCTAGTTCAAGGCACCACAGGTGAAAATTATGATTTTTGACGTGATTCTAAATCCACTGTAATTCCATTAAATAATAAACAATTAACAGTTAAACAACTTAAGTCAAGTATACTTTGATCAAAATATACTAAAACTTCTGTCACACAAAATCATGTATGCAGAAACCGTTTCTCATCATGTAAATATCACCCCTTTTCAACTGTGAGAGCTTAACAAGGCATGGTGTGCTGTGAAGGCTATTTCACAAGTTCCTGAATCGTTCCCATCGGCAACGACATGGTTCCAGGTAAAGTTCCTGAAACCTGAGTTTAGTTCCTGGTTGGGAGGTGATCCTAAACCTGAGCTGCTGGAACTTGTAGGAGAAACTAGCAGGGCTGTTTGTCTTGATTGGAGAAGTGTTGGACTTGACAACATTCCCGTAAATATGCATTACCAGAGGGGTACAACACAAAGTAGCCAGTGGCAAACAGCACACAACAAAACAATGTAAACTGTAAGTTCACATGCCCCAACAGTATTTATGGAGAAAAAAGTAGCTACCTTGTGTGCTCTGTTAATCAAACCACATACCAGTAACTCAGCCGAAGTGCTGATGCTGTCTTGGAGAAGCGAGCAGGACGTGACAGGAAAACGAGTTTGTCACAGCAGCTTAATGCAGTGTCAGGCAAAGGCTGTTTTTCACCGGGAAGCAGGAGAAGGAAAATCCGCTATACTTAAAGTAAAAAAAGAATTAATGTAAAAAAGGAAAATTAAAGAATTTTTTTTGGGCAAAATATCCCTATTCTGACTTACCCAGCCCAGGGTTTCCGCGGGTCCTTTAAAAAGTCTTGAAGTCTAAAATCTGAATTTTAGGCCTTAAAATGTCTCAAAGTCTTGAATACAATTTCGATAGATTAAAAATTGATTGGATTTTGATTGGAGTTTGAAGTTAAAGTTACTTTTGCATTAACTTCAGCCTTGCTTTTAAATGCAGGGATGCAAACTCCTCATCTTTCGGCGAAATTCGCCATTTTAAGATAAACATAGGTCTAGATCTGAGAAGAACCTTTTTTTTTTTTTTTTAAGAGGGGATGGGGGGGGGTCTGTCGGGTTGATTTGGTTAGATGCTGAATTTGTTGATTTATAAGCAATATAAATCCTTGGTTTGGAGCACAGAATTCCAATTATGTGGAAAACACTTGAATGCACAAAGTCATATTCTGCCAGTTAGAACTAAGGAGCTTACGAAAGGTAAGCTTACGAAGGCAACAGTGCAGGAGATGTGAAGGAGATTGGGCGGTCCATTATACTCTGTTTACTGTATGGTAAGAGTCTTTTGTATTGCTTTTGTATGTCAGTAAATTTTTATGGAGAAGATGTAGGTGTTTTCGTTGTTCTGAACTTGTGTTGTGCTGAACTCCGGCATCAGACATTAGATGAGTTTGGTGGGTTGGGCTGGTTGGGTAAGTTAATGTCAGGACGCGGACGACTGTTTGCCTAGTAAGCTAGCTTTCGTTAGATAAGTTAGTGTATATCTCATTGTTGCTTTAAGTGCTGTGATATCAACTTATTACCAGTATTAAACAGTCGTAACACTACAGCAGGGCAATGTCACGTCCTGTGGCGCTAAATCAGAGCTGCCAACTTAAAAAAAAAAAAAAAAAAAAAAAAAAACTGGCGTGAGATTCAGCAGGACCGACCACAATTTTGTCGTTTAGGCCTATGCCTAAAAATGTTGTTCTTCAACTGATTCGTTAGATGCGATTCGGAGTGCCTGCAGGAGATGGATAGGGCCTAATACCTTACATACAAATACCATACAGAGAGAGACAGTCGTGGAATAGTGGGGGTCTGGAATCCTCCCCCAGAACATTTTGGATGTGGTAGATGTGATTTCCTGCATTCTGGTAGGTTTATGGGTAGCACTCTGGAGATGGGGCAATACCTTCATTAATTCAAAGCCATCCTGACTTAGGGCGTTCACAAATGAACCTGCATTCAGCCCAGAGTGACTGGACTAGTTCAAACTAGAAACTAGGACTTGCCTTAGTTGCATCATTACTTTATAGACACAAGACCCATTTTGGATTTAAAGCAAAAGTCATGGTTGAAATTAGAGCCCTGCCCGGGCCTCAAATATTGGCCCTAGACCGGCTCGGGCCCTAAATGTTCAAACCCGAGCCCGACCCCAGCCCGACAGCTTATCATAGCTATCGGCCTAAGCCCAAATTGAGCCCTTTATT
>OMLF01054085.1:0-13431 GCA_900302615.1 Holocentrus rufus
GCATTTGATGTCATAGATCACAATCTACTCATCAGCAAACTAGAATGTTATGGATTCAGACCAACCGCTATCCAATTTATGAAAAGTTATCTTACAGGTAGGACGCAAAGGGTTTATTACACAGGCAGCTGGTCTCACTCAAAGGTCTTGGACTGCGGGGTCCCGCAAGGGAGCTGCCTCGGACCACTTTTATATGCAATATTCACAAATGATTTACCTTCAGTTTTGCATAAAGCAACTGTACAAATGTATGCTGATGATTCCACGTCATATTATGTTGCGAATACTGTCAGTGAACTGAACAATGTTTTATCAGCTGAGTTAGATATGGTGTTTGATTGGATAAAACAAAATAAGTTGGTGTTAAACATCTCAAAAACCAAATCAATTATCTTGGGGTCAAATCATAAATTGTCATATACACCAAAAATGAGTCTGAACTTGGTGGGGGAACCTATAGAACAGGTAGATAAAGTAAAATTACTGGGTACAATAATAGACAGTCAGCTTTCATGGGCAGAACACATTGATACCATCGTTAAGAAAATGGGTTGTGGTATCTCCATGGTGAGGAAATGTCTGTCTTATGTCCCTACACCTATTGTGAGACAGGTGGCTAAATCTTTAATTTTATGTCACCTGGATTATTGTGCACCTATATGGTCATCTGCATCTAAAAGTCAAATAAAGAAATTACAAACTGCCCAAAACAGAGCTGCCAGGTTAGTATTGCATTGTCCCATGAGAACAAACACTGTCAGCATGCATGGTTAACGGTAGAGAAAAGGCTGGTTTTTAATGTAACTAAATTCTTCAGAAATACTGTGTTTTCTCTTCAGCCCATTTTCTTATATGAACAAATTGCCCGGTGTGATCAGGTTCATTCTCATTTGACTAGATCAGCTGATGATGGCCAGATAATGTTACCACGCCCAAAATAATTTTTTTTTAAAGAGAACAGTTATTTATCGTGCCATCAACCATTTGAATAATTGCCCACTGAATATACAAAAGCTGAATAACAAAATATCTTTCAAGTACCACTTAAGACTGTATCATTTAAATCTGTGAGTGGGGAATGAACATATTTACTGTATGAATGTAATAATGAATGAAATGCTGTAATAATTTATTCTGAATAATTTTTGATGATGTTTATAATGTTGCCTACAATGTTTTACTGTTTTTACATTTCTACTGTTATGTGATGTTTTCTCTTTCCCTTGTGGACCCCATGAAGACTAGCTCGTCCTACTTTTGTGACAGCTAATGGGGATCCTTTTAACAATAAACAATAAACAATAAAGCTGAATACCTATACCACTCACAGTGACAATATGACACTGCATAGCATTTCCTGTTACTGTGTAATAAAAATACTCCACAGGTTCAACATGGTGTAAGGATATTAAGAGTACAGAAAACATAATGACTCAGCTAAGGGGTAAAAAAACAAAAACAAAAAAAAAAAGAATTTTTGCGAGATCTCACGAAACTGCTTACATTAAGAGCAATGTTCTTCAGGGTCATTCGTGGTCAGAGCATCGGTCATAGCGGAAACATAACAGACACAACAATGGAGTGGCATGGAGAAATTTATTGAGTTTTATTTACCAGTGTTGATTAGTTGTGTTCAACATTCGCAAAAAGGGAGTCATGGAGGACGATTTGGAGCGCTTCCTGCATTTGAGAGAGGTCTCAAATGAGGACATTATGCGGATGAAGAGAGACAAGGTGGGCATAACATTCATTCAATAACTTAATGTAGCAACACAGAGCTTAAGGTAAGCTAATGCTCGCGCTCATTATTCTCTAACCATAGAGCCCATCTAACATTATGCTAGTGCTGCAACCCTAACGTAACGTCGTTGGGCTTTTACATGTTGCATTTTACTTTGCTGTAGAACTGCGTTTCTATTATCTCGTCATGGTAATTGTGGATGCCATGGCTAGTGGTGAATAGGCTATGATAGAAGCTGGTCTAATGAAATATTACATGAAACTATATCGGAGTCAGATTTATCAGTGATATAATGGACTTTGTGTGAAGTCGACCAGGTTTCTATCTGGGAACTCCATGCATCTCTGTTGTTACTGTAACACCTGCTGTGTCCATGTGCATTGGAAAAATGCAGTAACACTATTTTGAAAGGAGAGGATCTGTGTTTATCATTCATGTTCAAGGCCAGCATCTTACATATTTCTTCTAATATTTCATGTTTGCAGGTTGACAAGGCAGTGCTACGCATAATGACGGATGAGCAAATGGCCAATTACATCACGTCTTATGGTGACCGAGTAGCTGTCCTATCATTCTATGAACAGACACTGATAAGTGCAGCGCCAATAAGGAGCTCTTTTAAAGAGACTTAGAGATAGAATTGGAACAAGAAAAATGAAATCAAAAACAAAAGGAGCACTGTCTAGTGCGCCAAGTGTGCTCCAAAGCACAAGTAGTGCGATGGCAAGACGGAGAAATATTTCAGGAGAAAAGACCTTCAGGAAGATTGAAATTGGATGGCTTCATTATGGCAAGAATGAGTACCAGCGAGTCAGGACCAGGAATGTTGGAGGAACAAGACATGCAAGTGTCGAAAAGACAACAACTGCTGCTCAGATTTTGGAAATGGGAAAGGACCTATTTTTCCCAGATGGGCGCTCAACAAAAGGGCAAGCTGATGATTTTACGTTTGACATCTGTGATTTTAAAAGAAACAAAGTTCAGTTAGATGATACTATTGGCAGACTGTATGAACAAACAAAACTGAAACTGCTTAGATTTTACATTTGGACAAAAGAAGAAGGCCCTTCAACAGATCACTCCTCATCTGAACTGAACGAAAGTAGTGAAGATTCATTATCTGAGGATTTATTTTTCAGCATCACTGAAGGAGCAGATTCACAGCCGACTGAAGGTGGATCTCACATTGATACAGAAGATTTGAACGCAGATCTGCAGAATCGTAGACATTCATCCGACAGTGACAAAAGAAATCAGGTTTGTGGTAGTAACAAATATATTTGTAATGAATAAAATTATGATCACTGGGGAAGATGGAAAGAATTAGCTTTCACGATTACACGTCAGATGCTGACTTAATAAAAAAAAGATAATGCATAATTTTTTAATGCATTTTTTTTATAAAGTTTTGGGTCACTGTATTTGTACAGGCTTTACTGCTTTAAGACTTTAGTGGAGTGACTTTGAGCTATATATTTTTTGCACACCATTTAATAATACATGTGGCAAAAGTGTTTCTTGCTATGATTTTATTTGTTACTGCTGACAACAACTTTAAAACCTTCTGATTTTCATTTGTTTACAGATGCAACGTAGATTGAAAAGACAAAGAGCAATGTCTGAGACTGTGACAGCACAAGGTCCGGGTCAATCACATCCCTCTCAGTCAACCCCAACAGGCCAAAGGCGGGCATAAACACAGATCCCTTGTTTGAAACTATTGATCTGACCAGTGTACCTCTCAGTCACTCCCCACAAAGAGAGCATGAGCACATCTATCATGTAACTTTTGAAGATACAGAAGTAGACGAGGCAGATACAGTTCAGTGGGATCCGGAAGATGGCCTTGCTGATGAGGAGAACGTTATGATAAGTTGGCATCATGTCAGAAACAGAAACATTTTGGGGTAAGGAGGTAGAAATACTAAAGCAGGTATTAAAACTGCTAAAATAGACAAAATGGAGAAATGCACTGCCATATCAATAGTTAGTAAATTTTATTCTATGAAATCAAAAATTATACATAAAGTGCATCCATAAATGAGCGTGTCCTATAAATTTTTATGGCATATGCACTCTGTTCCCCCAGTATGTATTAAATGGGCACAGGAATGAAATGAGTGCTGGAGAACTCTGATTGTACTTACAGTACTTCATGTTTATAAAGATCTGTTTTGATTAACAATTCATTACTTATGCTTTTTTAAATTAAATACATTTTAGATTGCATAAGATCAACTAAGACCTGATGAAAGCTGGTGGAATACCACTGTTAGGTGGACTGTAAGATATGACATGTTTGCTTAAATTAGTAAACATTTTCCTCAACCTCCATTTCTATAGAGGTGTGTCATGCACACCTCTATAGCTTGCGTGTGCCTTGGGGGACTTACTCAAAACACATTCATTACTACAAGCCTGTACGCCTACTTGCCTTATGTCAGCCCATATAAGCACATATCACATCCAACCTCCACACACGCATCAAATCTATACCAAACCCAACTATGACCCTAGTATGCTAAATTGGCCTTCGGAATGATTGCTGAAGAATCTTCTTAGCTGTCTCTCACTAATATCGAACCTGTGTCTACTGCCTGGCACTGTTTTAATATATTTGTATTTTAGGCCCAGGTCAAAATAAAACTCAATAAACTTCTCCCACTCCATTGCAATTTTTTTCCCCTATGTCCCCTAAAGGGCTCCGTAGCTAACAGCAGAGACTGAACAGAATCATCCAACATTGTTATTTGGAAAAAGAAAGTGAGTATGTTTATCTACTTGGGTAACGTTGTGGCCAACGACCTGTTCTAACATTTGTTAGCGAGCAGATATAGCTAGCACAAACAGTTTGACTGTGAAAAAAGCTCCAGTAATGATATGAAACATAATACTTAGTTAAGAAGTGCTGTCAGTCAATACAAATTAGAAAAATATAATGCTAACAAGAAGAACTAGCTATCTGCTAATTTGGCTAATGTTATCCATAGGTGATCACTGATCGTAGACCTCATAGATGATTCCTTCAATACAGTTACTGTAATTTGAACTTTCTCGTGTTGCAGTATTATAAGAATAAACCGTGAGACCTGAGGGTCACATACAACTTGAAGGTGTAAAACCTCTTAATGTTGCTAAATGTATAAATCCCCTGATACACTAGCTAGCAAACTACGGCTAAATAAAAGAATTCGAACAGGACTAAAATCATTGCTCACTAACTCTGACTATTCCCTATCTCTCTTATACATAATCTTGACCACAGGGGAGTTGTTCAGTGAAAATTGAGAGTTGAGTCACCGTCTAGACCCTGGAGTCCAGAATATTAGAGTATCTCTCTCTGTCTCACACACACTTTCATTCTGTTACCTTCTTTATTTCCCCGTCTTCCCTCCACATTTCTCTCTTCTCCCTCTCCTTCTTTCTCATTGCCTCTCTGCCTTCAGTATCTTTGTTCTCTCTCTTCGTCATTTCCTCACATCTCTCTCTCTCTCTTTCTCTCTCTGTCTCATAACTGATTAATTAATAAAAGCCAGTGTGCTAGATTAGTGCGATCTCCCAGCAGACCCATAGCTGGGGGCTCCCTGGCGATTTCACCCACATTAGTTACACTTGTATCTCAGACGCTTCCCCTCCTCTTCTCCTCTGTTCTGCTTTTTCGCTCAATCTAATCTTCCTCTCTTTCCTCTACACCCTCCCCTCCTTGTTTCCCCCTTTCTTTACTGCATCCTTCCCTTCCTCGCCATTCATCATTCCTCGCTCGTTTCCTTTTCACTTAAATTTCCATCTCTCTCCTCTTGCATCTCATTCACCCTAAACGAACTCTCTTCTCTGGTCTCTCTTTTCTCCCCTCCTCTTTCTAGCTTGTGTGTGCGTGTGTGTGTGTGTCCATCTTTCCTACCCATCTTCCCTGTTCTCTCTCCCTCTCTCCCTCTTGTCATTTCTTCCACTCTGTCTGAACTCTCTTTTCTCTGCCTCGGGCTGCCATATTTGTCTTCCATCAGTCTCAAGCCAGTTTTGTTCCATCCTCATCTTTGCATCTTTTTACCCCTCCCCTCCAACACTTGTTTATTCTTTATGTATGTCCCTGTGCCCTTCTCTATGCAAATATATTGATCTTAAGCACCCCTACGCTATTCCTTGGGTGGTGGAGGGAAATTTTATTTTCGCCCTTCTGATTCCTCACTTGAAAAAATATTAAACGCCCAAAGAAGTATTTAAAAATGTATATGAATTTAAAGGTCTCTGTCTCCTGGATGTATACCTAGGCTTTGCTTCATAACAAATTTCGCCCATATAATGAAGTTACTTACCCTGTAATTACGTATAATGCTGACAGTTTATATTCTACCTGTATGGCATATTGCTACAAATACTGACTCCAAACACCTGTCATTTTCCTGCCAATATGGTGGAAAAGGTGTGAATCGTAATGTCATGTTAATGACAACTTAACGAGCATGCAATTTCATTCCTACTTCCAGTCTGCAGTGGAGACCTGGTTTACTTGGAGTATTAATAACCGCAGTGGTACTAATTGTAGAAGTTGTTCTTCACACATTAACCCTGCATTTGAAGCACAGACAATTGAGTTCTTTGATCTTGGGTTTCTTCAGTGTTGCAAACTTGTACCAAAAAAAATAAATCAATTAATAAAAATTTTTAAAAAGTTGGAATGGGCACTTCTCGAGTATCCCAAACCCTGGAGAAGGCAGTTTTTGCCGATATGCGTTTGTGCCTGGATCTGGATTTTTTTTGCCGCTATTACATTGTCTATGGGCACACAAAGTAATACATTTTTTTAAATAAGTAACAGATTTTTATGAATCTATGGTGGTTCTGAAGCAAAAATGGTTCCAATTACCTGTTGTTTGCTTACAAATGTGGCAGATTAATTCTGAAATGTAGTTATAAGGCAAATAATTTGTTCTAATTTTCAGGGATAAATGCAGTGCACTCCTAGGTTATATAATGCTAATAACAGTTGTAGCCCATAACATGTTCATCATGGATTTATGCTACAATTTGTCCTTGAATATTATGTAATAAATAAATAATAATAAATAATGCAAAACTCCTGCATGTCTGTGTTGTCAATTCATACATCAATGTTTCATTGGAACGATACGATAAAGTGAATGAGAGGAATTGATTCACAAACAGAACTGAATGTGAATTTCAAATCAGTTTGTGCCTGTGGTTGGACTGTGCTCATTACAGTGCTCAGCATGTCGACACGCTTCCAAATAAGGAAAAGAGCTCATTTGTTGGTCTTTGCTGGAGAAAAGAGAACATCAAAGATGAAAACAGAGAATCTGACGTGAGAACAAAGAAAGCTGCTATCTGCCTACCTTGGCAATGACTTCAATACTGGCTGTTTTTTCTCCAAAACTAGGCTTACTCAACCACAGCTGCAACAAACTCTCAAACTTCCTTGCTCATTCATTCATGGCTGTCCTTACGTGGCACCTGAACGCACCCTGCTTCATGACGCAAGTGAAACGATGACTGTACAATTTGTACAGTGGGTTACCAGCAAGTTAGTTGTTAATGTATGGGTTGGTAGTTCACAGTTGCTGTGCTGGACATCGTTTTGGATTAAACAAACTGCAAAAGCTTGTAGGAAGTGTCACCTTTTAGCCAAAACGCACAGGACAAATGTGAGTAATTCATTAGCGCGAGGTGCTGCTGCCTACAAACTTGTTATTTTTACAACGATGAATCAAATAACAATAAAGTCTGCTATAAGAGTCCATTTTCCCGCCACTGTGCCCCCTTTTTGAGTTTGTATCCTTTTTGGAAAAAGGCCAAAGTGCGACGGTTCAGCAAGATCTCTACTTTCAAGGTTTTCATCCGAAAACAATAAAATTTATACATGTAGTATGATTTATCACCAAGTGTATGTCCTGCATGTGACCTTCTATCATGAATCAGTAAGTATGTACTTTATTAAAGGTGCTACATTTAGCATTTTGTGTTAAACCCATATTTCCAATACTCTCTGATTCCTGGACAAAAATGAATTCTGACCAGTTAAGTGGTGCAACTGGGAAAATGTTACACACGCAAAGTGAAAATAGCTCTGCTGTGACTGTTTTGTGCCATAAAGCAATCCGACAGATTGTCCGCCACATTCAAACCAGTGCTCAAGAACATGGAGTAGAGGCAGGCAGAGGCTGCCACCAGTCCTCTAACTGATGGTCTCATTTGTTTCTGCTGTCTCAGAATTAATGCGGCGATGATTTATTGATGTTTACATGCTGCATGTAGCATCTGAAAGGTTAGTTGTTGATATGTCACTGCAGCAATGTTGCTAAGGAAAGACAGAGCGAGAGAGAGAGAGATGAAGGAGATATGAGGGACTAAAGGAGAAGGGAAAGAAGGGGCAAGAAAGGAAAAAGGCAAGGAGGGAGAAAAGAATGGAGGTAGTAAAATAACAAAAGAGAGAGGAAAGGAGGACAAACAGAAGACTGAGGGAGGAATAAAGAGAGAGAGAGAAAGAGAGGGCCCACATACAAGCGGCAATGGACACAGGTCTGGAAATGAATCTGATAATCCACAGCATGTGAAAACAAACCAGAAGGGGCAGTCAGAGAGTGCAACACTCACACACTGCAGACCTGATAGTGAAATGCTATAGGGCCAATAATCCGTGCAAAACTCTTCCATCAGTTCAACCTGAGGGTCAAAGGTCATGCGACCAATAGAAAGGTCATGGTTATGAATTTAAATTAGTGTGTATTAGTAAACATATGCACATCTTCTGCCAAATCTCTCTCTCTCTCTCTCTCTCTCTCTCTCTCTCTCACACACACACACACACACACACCTTTCTTTCTTTTTCTGTGTCTTTCTAACACAGTGTCAAAACCAAGCAGCATCAAGCTACATATGCTGGCATTAACCTGAGGGTCAAATGCAGGACAACAGCTAGTTAACCACATTGATCGTAATGGAAACTGTCTGTTACACGTTACACACACACACACACACACACACACACACACACCAGTGGGCAGTGAGGCATGGAGTCAGTTCAATTTAGTTATTGTACAAAGTGGATTTTCTTCAAATTTCAAAAAATCCCTTTGCCAAAACAAGACTCTTATATCCACCCTTTTAAAGACATAAAGCCACCATCATTATGAAATACTTCCCAGATTCAATTTACATTAATGGAATGAACTGAATCCATGCCTACATCCTGCACCTCCTTTTGGATGACCAAGGCATCAGAATCTCTCCTTAACCTGTCAGCTCGTGTTAATCTTGTTTTGTACCTTCACCAAGGAGTTTGTTTTCATCTGTCTGTAAGATAGATACTTGATTGGAGTTCATCCTAAAACTGAAGTGACAGGGATGATGTGTTTTTTGTATTTGATGTATGTAATTTTGCAAGACATTTGCAGCACAAAAAGTAATACCTAATACTTACATAAGAATAATATTTAAATGCTGAATTTTGATCTAAATATGAACATTTAGGCTTACATAAGCTAACTTAAATTAAAAGCAAAAGACTGTTGTGTCCTAACTGTTTATTAAACCATGCTCTTATATTACTAGAGACCACTGGAGGTTCCCGGCTTATAAGACGTAGCCTATAAATCTCATACAATGTGACTGCTAAATTGCATACATCATATTTTAGAAGTGTTCAAAGTAGCCTTGTGAGAACAGGACTGAGTCAAGGCCAAACGATAATAACTTTGCAGCAGAAGCACAGTATAACAGAACATAAATTAAATTGTCTTGTAGTTGCTGCTATTTAGGCACCACACATTACCTCCCAAAACACTGAATTGGCTGCCTAAATTAGCACCATGGAGAATGTGATGTGCACACTCTGTTTGACAATTTTTTCAATGCATTTCACATGTGGGAATTACAGTATAAGCAGCACAGAGCCTTGAATAAGGGAAAGGCAGCATGAACTTGTATAACATGGTATAATTCAAACAAGTATCAACTGACTCAGGCCTGGTGTACATTCACACAGTAGGAGGTAGTTGGTGAAGTCAATGCATGCATCGAATATTTTGTTCAACACTTCTCTCAGTTATACTGTTATGCTACCACAGTAGTTTGGTGTGGAGTTTTTAAAATAAAGGAGCTCCACTCACTCCCCGTCCACTCCCTAACCAAACCCCAACTGGTGGGTGTTCAGTTTTTTAGCTCCTTGACCCTGAAATAGTTGAAATGTAAACGCCTGGATGAAGGTATATTGTTGATTCACACAGCGGTTTCTTCTGCAGTGTGTGGAAGAAAAGCAGAACACGCTTACAAATCCCAGGTGACAGCGCTCTCGCTGTGACTTCCTCTATCAGATTTCCTCAGGGAACTACAGCAGGACTGACAGGAAGAGATTTATTTAAGGAGATGGCTGAGGTGTGTGTGCATGAATCCAGCACATGCGTTTGTATGAGTCTATGAATTTCTTATGTGTACGTTGGAGTTTATTGTCTTTGAAAGTGCCTTCTCTCTGTGCACGAGTGTGAGTGCAACTGTGCCTTGTCTGTTGTGCGTGTGTGTCTGCGTGTGTGTGTTGGTTTATTTGTCTCTCCGAGTGTGATCCTGGAGTGCGGGGGTGCTGCTTACTGATATTTATAAATGTCAGCTCTAAGTGTATTTATCCTGCAGAGAAGGAGGCAGCTAGCAAAGCACTCTTCACAACATCCTGACATGTTGAAGCAGCGTTGACACTGGGGCCTGATGTAAATCATTGTTTCCCCTGCACTCATTCAGTAGTGATGGCTGGGATGCCACAGCAATAACAATTTGAAATCAATGAAAAGCATTTTAAAGTGGGTACGGGTAGCATAAAAAATTTTAAAATCAATGTATCATTGTCAGATTTATTGTGACAGCTTGGTATAATTAGTTTAAACGGTGAAGGTGACTGGTTGCCTTTATGCCACTGGTAATTAGTGCTTGTGTTGCCCAATATTAACATCAGATTTCCCATAAACCTCATTGCTTCCAGCCACAGTGGAGATGCTACTTATTTAGTCAAAAGTTTTCTTTGTGGCTTTGATGAAGAGGACAATGCAGTTATAAACAGAAGTGGAAAAAAGTTGTGTATTGGTTGTAAAATAAGAGGTATCAGGTAGGGCCTGTGTTGTGCTGTAAAGCAATTTTCTCTTGTATCGTACAGTAATCCAGCAATTTCCCACAAAATCTGACCCAGTGGCACACAATGTAAAATGTGGTGTAGAAGGCACTAACTTTCTCATTGATGGTCTTTTTGTTTACCCTAACATCTCTAAATGAATATAGTAGTAATTTATTGATGTTAAAAACTAAACTTAGCACCTTTATTGTTGGCTGTCAATATGTCCCCACAGCAAACAGAGTGATGCTAATACTTCAATGCCTGCTTTGTTACATGAAGTTATTTTCAATGGGCCTTTCACTTATTCCATCATTTGTCATTGCAAGTAACTAAAAATGGAACTTTCTTCCTCTCTTGTGCTGTAAAGCAACACAGCAAATCAAACTATAATGAAACAATGTGAAATGCAGTGATAAAAGCTGAAGTTTGTGGTTCCCAAAAGGAAAAGTGGTGGCTTGTCCCAGTAGTACAAACAGTGAAGGTGGGCAGTATTGCATACAGCTGATAAGAACTGGTAAGCTTGCTTAAGAACTCTCACTCACTAACACACACTCACTAACACACACTCACTGTACGTACAGTACATGCTTCTGTCAGTCCCAGCTGAGTGACATTCCATTGCTATAGCTGTCATCTTGACGAAGTTTCCTAGACTGAGTAAAATACACTCCAACTCTCTACACTCAAAACAGTTTCTCTTCCTTTGCCTGGGAGGCATACTTGCAACAGTAAAGGATCCACTAATTCCAATTAATTTAACTCTCCCTGCCTTTAATTAAAAAACTCTTATGCAAATCAGGATACAGTTTGTAACTCTGATTAATCTGGAGTTTAAAAAAAAAGAACACAAAGCTTTTCAAATCATTATGCAAATGTATTAAAATATGTATTCTTGAACTTGGAAGGGAATCTGAAACGAGAAGCTTCATACCTTATTTAGAAGCAACGATTCTCAAAACAGAAAATGAGATTTCATTGAATTATCTGTTAAATGGCTTTCACTGGGAGAAGAAGGCGAGGAGCCCTGCCAGCACAGTGGAGAGTAATGTATAACCAACTGTGGCATCATCCCTAATATATGTGAGAAGACGAGCTGCTTGAGTGTGTGTTGTCTTCATCATTAAGCTTGGAGAGAAAACAAGTGTGTTATGGGGCACGGCGTTTTAAAGATGCTGACAATGTTGCAGCCTTAGTTGTGGTGATGTATTCTACAGCAATGACAAAAACCAAAAAAATACTCTCCTACAGTTTATGTAACATTCACTTCATGTAAGCAACTATAGATCAGACATGTCTGGGTTCCTTTCACAAGTCTACTTTGGAACCAAATTACTAAAATGTGGACTGGGTGAAAAACCTAAAGTAAGAAGTGACATGGCACAGAAAGATTGGCAGCTATATAATAATAACTTTCTTGACAGAAGCACAGACAGACACTTTGCCACATGATAGTAGATAATTAACTTATTTTTCCCTCTGATTGTAGCGAAGAGGAAATTAGCTAAGTTAGTCATGTTTGCTCTGATGCTATCAATTTGACAAGCTAGCATGCCTTTTGTGCCACGTTAGTTAAACGAACGTTAGCCTCCAGTCATGTTAGCTAACATGTTGACTGAATGCTAGTTAGCCTAAAATATAATATAGCTGACTAAATCTGGTAAGCTAAATCTAAATCTAAAGGTTTGTTTTGATGTAACCCCAGTGATTTTATTCTTGGTCAGGAAGAAACCGACAAACTTACTAGATAATCTGCTTTCTCTTGGGTTCAGTTCCTTTTTCCCACTGCTCTCTCTTTCTCTCTCTCAATATCTCCTTTATCCCTCTTCTGTCTAACATCTTTCACTTTTCACTTATTCCTCCGTCCTCTCCTTCCTCCAGCTCATTAAATGCATCACAGCTGCTCTCTCCTCTCCCAAAGGTGAACTTGCTGCAGCTCACTCAACATCTATCGTCACTTCATCTTGATGTAGCTGTGTTAATATGTGGCACTACTGACATCTGTCTGATATGAACAGATAGGAAGGAGATAGAGACAAGAGGAGGGGAGGGGGAGAACGAAAAAGAGAAAGGTGGACAGAGGAAGACAGACGAGCAATGCATGATTGGATGAGCAATGAGTGAATAAGTACAGCTTAGAGATGACAGGTGAGAGACAGACAGATACTGAGGTAGGTAGGTAGGTAGATAGATAATGTGTGTATAGAAATATGCAGGTAATGCATGATCTTATTCTGTACAGTGTAGACATTCTAGAGATTATGTAGGTAAGGCAGTAAATCAAATTGTGTACAATATATAATCTTAGAAATTAGGTGACAGTATGTTTAGTGTGTTTAATAGTCTGAAAGACTACGTTGGAGACATCGTTATTTTCATCATGTAAAGCATTATTTCAGAGATTATATATTGTACACAAGTTGTATTTTTCAATGTGAAGTGTGTAATCTATGAGATTATGTAGGTGACAATAAATTAAATCATGCACATTATGGTCCAACGAGGTATGTAGGAGATGCAGCCACTTAAATACTGTGCAGTTTAGTTCTAGAGGTTGGTGACTTACCCTCGGTTGGTAACG
>OMLF01054090.1:0-15000 GCA_900302615.1 Holocentrus rufus
TATGTATTGTGTGTGCTGGTTAACAGAGCTTCAAGTAGAGCACCTTGAATTTTACCATGCAATCTGCAAATTCACCTGCCAACAGCAAAGTGCTCTTGTAAAACTGTAAAAGATGGTATTTTGATTGAGTTTGCAAACATTTTCATGTTGCAGGCCCTCCAGATAAACTCACATCAGGGCCCCAGACCCCACATTCAATAAAATTTTGTCTCATATGGAAACAGTTTTTTTACTAGGTTTTCTTTAATTTTTTTTTGACAAATGGTTAAATATGGAAAGATTTTAACAGTTGATTTGTCACTGAATGTCGATTGTCACACTCGTCTGCACTCTTTGTGGAGAAATAATAGTGGTGAGAGTGAAACCAATGATGTAAATAATTTTTTTCATGTATTTGCTAATTGATATATATAGTAAATTAAATCAAAGTCAAAGTAAACTATTCCTTGTTTTCTTTTGATGATAGTTATGATAGTTTTTATGGTAAATTCATAGACTGTACAACTAACTTTCCTCTCTTTTGTCTCTTTTTCCATGTCTCCCTGGTGTGTGGCGCCTCTTTTCCGTCAATAGGTGAGTGTCGCTTCCTCATTTCAAACCATAGTGTGCAGCCAAGGTCCCTCTTCGCTTTCGTATCTGTAGCTGCAATCACAGTGCATGAAGACAGCACAATGTGAGATGCAGTGTCTGTAACCTTTTCACACCTTGGTAGCAGACTACACATGCCTCAGTTTCAAGAGCCATTAATGCCTTTCACACAGCGTGGGGTTACACCAGAGCCACACTCAAAGGCTTGTTGACGTTTGCATCTTAGCAGCTTAGCAGTTAGCAGCTAAAGCTTGCTCGACCTGTGTTCAAATGTCTGCCTTGTAAACTGAGATTCTTGTCTGATAATGTTGGAGATAGAGGAACTATGGCGAGGGACGGAATGGGGGAGGTAGTGAAACGCGGTGCAGCGGTGAAACCTCCAGCGCAAACCGACATGGGTTTAACCAAAATGGCCACCACTACAGCCTCTATGACATGGAGCAGGGTTTAACCACATGCCTCTGCTATCTTCCATGCATAGGCCCCTCTGTGGTGAACGATGCTGCCTTTAAACTTCAGAGTGGGTCACATTTTTCGCAGCGTACACAGGGCCAGTCTTCACTTCCCTCAACACTTGCGCCTCACAACTCTTTGATAATGTACTGCACCACTAATCCGCACGCGATCAACTTTCAGTATGCATCATCTTTTACCTTCTCAGAAACCAAAACACCTCCAAGGCAGCATACAGAGTTACATGCTGAGGCTTTACAGATGACTAATTTTGCCAGCAATTATGATACTGATCATAATTCTTTGATGCCTTGCTGCCCACTATATTACCATGTCATATTAGTTACCACTTTCCATCCAGAGAATACGACCCCTCTTTTACATTTAAGATAGTTCTACCCAACAATTTTACTGACAAACATTTTAACTGAGTTGATCTTGGTTAGGTGTGTTTGAGGCCACACCCTTAACTCCTATAAATAGATATTAGCACATCACATGATCTCATACTGAAACAGTAACATGCAAATTCCACATGGGTGAACACACCTGTCCATATCAGTGTTCAGAGAATTGATTACCAAATCAAGTAAAAAACAAAACAAAACAAAACAAAACACCTACTACAAACAGACTCAGTTGTAGCATTTGAATACCAGTGCAGATGTTCATTATTTACATCATTTAGATGCAAATACTTGATGGGGAAGATAGCAATGCATATCTTCTGCTCTACTTTGGTGTAGCACTTCCAGTGTATTCCACTGTAGGAGGAGGTCGCGGATGTCACCTCCTCTGCACGGGAGCAAGGTTCACTTTTATTTTTTGATTGAGCACCAAATGTACAGCAGGCTTGCTCTGAGTTTTCTAAGGCTTACATCTTTGTCCAGCGCCAATGAAAGAGGTGGATATGCTTATCACTTGACTTCTATTCTGCTATCCGTCTCTTCACAGTGCGGTCTGTGAATCTCTGCCTTCCCTCAGAACAAAGGGATCTTCTGGCTCTGTACACCTCTGTGGAATAATGCATTGCCTCATCTGTAGCAGATTTTAGGGGGGGAGGGGAGGCCACAGAGGTCAAGGGTCAGAGGTGGACCTAAGAAGGGGGTGGCTGGGGTCAGTCAGGGTAGCTTGGCATGGTGTATTCCCTCCTTTTCATAATGCAAATGAGTCTTCATAGCTTGACCGCCACACCCTGTGGGCTTTGGTGTGTGTGTGCGTACGTGTGTATGTTAGATATTGCCGGGGGCGGGGGGAGGTATTCTCAGGACAGGGGTGAGAGGTCATGTCCTTCACTGAGGCCAAGGAGGACCTGCTTAGAGAAACAGATGTGGCACCATTACAGGATAGTGTTTTTTGTTTGTTTGTTTGTTTGTTTGTTTATTTTTTTGCTTTTTTTTCTAATGTCATGTTGATTTCCCTCATTTGTAATTCTACATAGCATTACCTCAGCGCTAGCTTTAGCTAATGATGAGAAACTTACCAGTCTACTGCAGCCTCCTGCTAGCTTTGAACACGGTCCAATTGTTTTCAGCCTCTCAAAACATTTTAAATGCCCTTTTGAAAACAGGAAACTCACAGCACCGTTAAATACATTTTGAAATTGTCCACTGAATTTAAAAAAAGTAATAATTAAATAAAATAAAATAAGTGGATGCAAACCTGAACTCCATAAGCCCTCTTCTGCTAGCTAGCCAAACACTGCAGTGAAAGCTAGCATTAGCAGGAGCATTAGCTGGCCTATGAAGGTTACTACCACAGGCATGTGACACATGGCAGCTCAACATGGACCAAATAAAAATCCTACAGTCTCTTAGTCACACTGATGCTGGGCCTTCTGGCTAGCATAAACAAGTTGGACAATTAAAGAAGTGGGAATAGAAGGTGAAAGGGAAAGTATATGCCATCCCTTTAAGGTGAAAGTAAGTCATTAATCATGTCAGTAGCTTGCCACAGTAGCATTTCGAGGTTGTATGTGGCTTCAGGGTGCAAGGTAAAGGGAACTCTATAAGAGCTAATGTAAAATGGCCATGGTAAAATCCATGACAGTCCTGGCCAAGTTCGGACACCCAAAATCACTCGCACATTCCTTGATGTGAAATCATATGTAGCATATCTGAGAACCATTTGGCTAAAATGCAGGAAACCACATCTCATGTCCAGGCTGTTTCTGTATCACCTGGCGTTGCTTTGTCTCTGACCTCCTCGCTCTTCGGTTTGCTTGGATATTCTGTCTGACGCTCAGATAGAGCGACAGACTAAAGTCAGGCTGAGGAGAGAGATTGAGGAAGCAAGAGCGCAGGAAAAGAGAGAAACTGTGTGCAAGTACATGCAAAAGTGTATAGTGCATGCGAAAGTCGTGTGTGTGTGTGTGTGTGTGTGTGTGTGTGTGTGTGGCGGGCGGCACGCCCTTGCAGGTTTCTCTATCACTCAGCTTCCATTAATTTTTAATTGCTTCCTCTGCCTGGCACACAGCTCCACTTTTCTCTCAGTGAGCAGAAAGCAGGAAGGACTCCCCAGCAGAACAGAGGAGAAGGAGGGATGGGAGGAGGGATGAGATGGAAGGAGGAGAGACGGAGGAAAGAAAGCTGGGGACAGAGAGGAGGAACAGACGGAAGTTAGGACGAGGAAACGAAAAAAAACGAGAGGAAAAAATCCCTACATTGGCCAAATTTGGCTTGACCTTCGTCCAGAGGCCTAATTTCACTTTCCTCACGTTCTCCTGCTTTTTATCCCTCTGCCCTTCCCTCCCTCTCTTTTACCCTCCGTCTGTCCATCCTGCTCAGCTCCTCTACTCCGGCCTTTAGTCTCCTTTATCAGCGTTGGTGAATAAATGAAACAGAGAGAAAACCCAAAGCCTTTGATTGAAAACAGTGGAATTTCAGCACACTCGACACTTCCATCCCTACCTCCATCCACCTCCCCCCTTCCTTTTTAGTCTCTCTCTCTCGCTCTCTCTCTCTCTCTTGCTCGCTCTCTCTAAATTAAACATCAAAGAGAGAGCCCTCGACTAGGTGCTCTTGCTCGCCCCGCACCGCCAGCGATGCCACGGCGCTTTCGTGGTTTGAAAGTCGTGAAACGCATTTCACACCCAATCTAACCCTCTTCTACCTCTGCTGCCTACTCCTCCTGGAGTGGCCTCTTGAGTTTTCAAGTGTGGGGGGGAGAGGGAAAGGGCCGGCCGGGAGGGGAAAAAGGCCCCTAGGCGAGAGGGAGGAAACACATTAAGGTTCAACTGATGTGGGTTGTTGAAGCCCAATAATTTTTTGAATTGACTCTGCTGATCGCTGGTATTTTGTAGCAATGTTCAATATTTTTTCATGCCAAAATTTGGAATCATTTGTGATTCCCTCCAGAATTCTGATCACAATACACTCAATTCAGGTGTAGGGCTTTTCATAGGCAGCCAGTGTAACTACTGATCAATCAAACTGCATTGTATCCATTGTTTCAGAGTAGGGCAGCACTGGCTAGATGATATCTGTTTTTTAATAAAAGGACAATACCAGTCCCATACATGACATAGCCTTGTTCCTAGTGGCAATAATTAAACTGGTGTAAGTGGAGAGGGGGGTGGAAATGCTCTGCAGCTTTGTGCCTGCCGCTTTAAAAGAGAAAGAGAGAGAGAGAGAGAGGGAGAGGGAGAGGGATGGGTCCCTGCCTGCAGAATTCATTAGTGCTGTCGAGCGACCGTAGAGAGCGAGGCAGGCATCGCTGTGGAGGGGGAGGGAGGGAAGGCAGGAGGATGGAACAGCTGCAGTCTGGGCCTCCAGCCTCCTGGCTAGACTGCTAAAAGTTATTATTGAGTTCCTGAGCAGAGACTCCCTCCCTCCCTCTGTCCTTCCATCCATCCATCCTTCCTTTCACCCATCCATCCATCCACCCTTGACTGACCGACAGGACAGCAGGATCGGACCGATATATGGTGTCATACTGGCCTTCGATTGAAAATTACATCTGGTCCAGTTGGTGTCATCCACTATGATGGATATGATGCAGCTTGATTCATTTGTATTAATTACTGATTGATACTTTACTGGTTGACTATGGGAAGCCCTTAAGTTTTGGTTTGAATGCTGTTTCAGAGGGTTTCCCACTGTCACGGTTCTCAGGGAAAACACTGATTACTTATAATTTTTGAGGGAAAATTTTCAGCAAATATAAAGCTATTGATCATCTGCACAAAATATCCATCTACCTACAGAGAGAGAGAGAGTTAGAGTGAAGAGGATAAATGAGACACTTGGAGACAGAGGGAGGAGGAAGAGAGAGAGCGAGAGAGACGACTGGCTCCTTGCCATGCCCTCTTGGTTTGACCTTCCTTGTAAATAGCTCATATCACTTTTTTCCCTCTCCCATTCCGATGGTAGGAAGATAGCGAAAGCTGAGATGGATTTAAGTGCCACAACCAGGCCGTTTTATTTCTACCAGCCTCTCTTTTTATAACCCGAAAGTCAGGTGTGGTGGATGCTCATAAACAAAAGCCAGCTGAACAGATCACCATGGACTTCCTGACAGTTTTTGATGCTGAAGATGAAAAACCGATCTGGTCACTGGAGAGAAAATATTTGATAGTCTAACAAAGCAGGATCAAAACTTGCAGAATTACATTTTCTCACAAAAAGACAGATGTTATCGCCGTTTCCCTGCCGCCTCCCAGTTCTGATTAAAATATATGACACTTCTAAGGTCACAAGACCGAGGACATCTTCCAGAGCTCATTTGACTGTTAAATAGAGCAGTGTTGCAATTAACTATTCCATAAATTGGTTTGCCAAATTAAATTGGCAGAGTGTGACATCAGGTCTCTGCGGAGGCTGGGCCAAGCCTACCCTTATACTCCATGGTGAAAAACAGATTTAGGTTTGTGCAAGTTGAAAGTTGGAGCTTGTCTTGTCAGAGGTGGAATTTAGTCAACATTTATACCACATTCATATCTACTATTAAAGGAATACACCAACGGTTTGGTCAAAATTTGCCAACTTACCCAGACTGAGACAAGATGTTCGATACCATTTTCACCTCTGTACGTCCACTGGTTTTATTCCTATGGTTAGCATTTCATATTAGCTTAGCATAAAGACATACAATATACAGGAGTCATTAGCCTAAACATTTACCTTCTCCTAAAATTACTCTCGTTTTCCAAAAAAATTCCAAGACGTCTATTTCAAATACTCACGTTACATTGTGTAAAGAAGACCACTTTGAAGTTGCTGTAAGGTTTATTTTTTCAATTTGATGGAGCTAGGCTAATGACTCCTTCAAGTTTTATACTAAGCTAACATGAAATGCTATGTCAGAAAAGGGGTAGTTTGCCAAAAACGTTGGAGTATTCCTTTAATACTGCCAGCACTGGCAAAATGTTGCACCAGTGTAACACTGCTGTGGTGTAGAACAGTGACAACTCTGTCATAGCAGTTTCTGTAGCGAAAACACAGCAGGAAGACAATGGCAAGAGTGACTCAAAGGAAGAGCAGGCTCTCCAACATGGCGATGTAGTGCTTCCTCCGTCCCTCTGTTCGTCTTTGTCACCGCAATGGGAGTCATCGCCGGCCGAGGCAGATGGCACGTGGATCGTGAAAGGGCAGCACCCACCAACCCCCACCCACTGGCCCACCAACACCCACCTGGGTGCCACCTGCTCCTCTCGTCTGTTTGACCCTCATGCCAGCCTGGCACACACAAACACGCATAAACACACACACACACACACACACACACACACACACACAGTACTGTATATCAAGGACCGCACAACTAAACAAACAAAAAAAAAACTGTGAGGAGAAAGAATTCAAGCTTCCACTCATTTTCTATTTGCAGGTTCCACCAACATCATCGTGACAGTCTGCTCTCGGTGTATTGGTTTTATTTGAGAAGTAGTGAGTTTGGCCTCCTGTTGTGGATAGCTGCTGTTAAGAACACCTGAAGTTTATCTGAACAGGGTTCCCACCAGTGGAATTTTTGGAAAGTCATGCAATTTTGAAAAGTCTATTCCAGACAAGGCAAGTCTTGGAATAAGTCATGGAATCTTATGGAATTTTGTCCTCTTCAATTTAAAAAAAAAATCAATAACTGGCTATTTTCCAAATATCTTTACAGAATAAAACAGAATGATGAACTTTAATAAGACCTGAAGTGCTTTTAAAATTTTGGTCAAGGAAAAAAATGACATGGTACCTTTATATAGGTCGTGGAAATTCAGTATTGTAGTCATGGTAAAGTCACAGGATTTTACATTTGACATAGCATGGGGACCCTGGAGTAAAGCACTGGCAACATGAGGAGCTACAATTTACATTTTTGAATGAGTAAATTTTGAGGACTCTGTCAAAGGTTTTTACCAGGTCAGTTATGTGCAGCTATGTTTTCTGTGAGGTAAAACGGTGCAGGTTAATGCCCACATTTCCATTTTACCATGGACTGGATTGTCTTTGAAACATTAACAGTCTTTGTTACAGCTCCAAGGCTGCACCATGCTGCTATAGGAGACCTAAAGGTTGACCTATATAGCCAGCTATAGATGTGCCTCCTGTCTCTGAGTCACCCACTGTCTCCCTTCAAGACCCTGTCATCCAGCTTTGGCCCTATAATGAAAGCCGAGCTTCTTTATATAGCCAGACAGTCTCTGCTTGAGACGCAAAGTAGACCTTCAGGGTGGAATTTTTTTTTGCATTTCCTGCTACATTCACACGTCATATGAGAATAACTGCCGGAGCTATTTGGTGCTTAAAAACAACATTTCTGAAGCGTTCCCATAGACTGCGGTTGCTCTTCATTACAATTTTCACACTTGCGACACACTTGTTCAGTGATGACACGTTTCAGTTCAAACCAAACATTGTAACATCAACCGCAAACCAAAAATCCAGCAAGTAATTGTGTCCCGCCATCATGTCGTGATGAAAATTGTTCATTCTGGTATTTGTATTTCCTGTGCTTTTTAACAAATACTTCCTAATTGATGACATCAGAAGACTCAGAGAAAACAGACCACGCTGAGCAGCATAAGTATTTATGAGCTAAAAACTAAGGTGAATAGCATCTTCTAGCAGGAAACTTATATCCTCTTGCAGTACTAGCCAGTCTGAAACTATGTGAGAGGGCCTACAGTTCCCATCATTCACCTCCCCTCCAAGTCAACAGGAAGTCACACCGTACATAGCCTGTACTGTAGTATTTGTCTCTCCATTGGTCACTACCCAGGCGCATTCAAGATATGTTCGTTATACCATTGCAGGGCATTACACGAATTCGAAGTCCTCTCCAATGCTTTTCCTTTTTTGATTTTTACAAGTGGGGTGTGGATTACCTCAGTGTGGGCCTTGAATAAGGCTGCTTGTTCCAAAACAGATGTGGTGTGTTGCACAGCTCTCTAGCAGAGAGAATGAGCTCATTGTTTACAGTTGAACCTGGTGCTAATCTTTTCTGAAACGCTAACAGCTGCCTAACTGCACCCCTAGCCAGCCTTGATATAGGCCCCCCGTGGGCCTATGTGTGTGTGTGCATGCATGTGGCTCAGCCAGACTACCAAAGACCATTCAGGCGCCTGACGATTGCCCCCCCTCCACTAAAAGTACCATCAACGCCGTCCTACTGCACTCCCCCAAATCTAATCTGCGCAATGAAATCAATCGGCGTCACTACACACTACAGCGTAGACTCGCCAGTGTTGGGTTGCATGCTTAAAGCCCCTAGATACCTAGCAGGGATTGGGTCAAATCACGCTGGGGGGGGGCGTAGTGCCAGTGACACACACCCTCACACCGCCCTGCAAGTCCAACTGTGGTTGCACAAAACCTGGTTGACTACATGTGGTCGCATAGTGGTTGAGAGAAGCGACAAACATTGGGCGATGCTGCTGTGCGATCGCAGCGGTTGATAGGCCTCCCACACAGCCCTTTCGATACTATCACACACACAAACACACACTTGTTCATTCTTTATTACTGCAACCCGGTCCCCTCTGCAAGTGTTGGAAGTCATTATTCATGACTAATCTCGTTGAATAACTAAAAGCTGTTTGCTTTTAGTTATTCATGAACATAAAACTAGGGGAACACAGGAATAAAGCGAGTTGAGGGATGATAGTTGCAGTCCTCCTAATTGACCTATAAGTGCCCCTATTAGTCTTGGGCTATTAGCACCTTAGCTTCCTTCTAATTCGCCACAAGTATTAGCAGTCAATAGCCCTTGCCATGTATTCTCCCGCCCATTACACCCCGCGCCGGTAAACTTTCAAAGTGTCTCTGGCCTCGCACTAGCTCATTCTCTGTGAAGTTTAAACCAGTGCTCGGTTTCACCTCGACGACAGCGGCGAGACGTGCAAGTTTCCCTTCCTTTAAATGTATTTTTTATAGGCCGCAGAGACGCCGGGGAGAGGCTGGGCCCTTGTTTGTGGCGAGCAGTGAAGCTAGAGACAGTTTGATGTTAATTTCCCTGCACTTAAGCCCACAGGCGGCTTCCTGCCTGCCTCAGCTCTTGATGCATTTTTTATTTTTCTTGTGCCTTTCTTCTTCTTCTTCCCCCTCCTACCCTTTTCGTTGTTATCCTTTTTTTTTTGTTTTCCTATTTTCTCCTTGCTGGTGTATAACTGTAATCTCCCTCCCACATGACAGGACAAAATAAAGGGAATGGGGAAGTGCAGGAAATGGCCTCTTCCTCTCCTCTCTCTCTGCCACAACCACCCCCCCAATACAAGTGAAAAGAGCGATCGAGAAAGAGGGAGAAAGGGGAAAGGGAGTCCTTTTAGGGAAGTACAGTCAGTGGAAAATCTCCAGGCCCGCCAGTTCCAACTGGTACATCGTGGACTCTGGACACAACACTTTTATTTTCCCCTGGCCTCCAAGAGAAAGACAGATGTTTTCTCTTTCTGCTCTCTAACTTAAGCTCTTTCCCCTGTGTTCGTGACCTTCGGAGGTGTCCCAGAAGGCAAATTAGCCCCCCAAAAACTTGCGTATTTGGCACCGTAGCTGCAACTTCCAGGCCCTGTGTCAAGAGGCTCAGTTAAATAGAAGAGGCCTGGGTCATCTAGTCAGCCTGTTAAGCCCAATGCTTTGGACACCCCTATCATCTTGATTATGGGTAGCATCAATATGCTACTGGCAAAGTAGGTCACCAAGCTATCAGTTTATAGGGAACATTGGTTCTTGACTGCCTACCTGATGGGATTTTTTTTAGATATTAGTTCCCAATAAATTGGTTTTTATCTTTGATTGCTGTCATAATACTATACTGTACCCCAAAGGCTAAAGCATCTGGGGATCAGGACTCCCTGTGGTGTCATGAGATAATTTTGGGGCGGAGGAAGAAACATTTTTGGAGGTTGGAATTATATTTATTGGAATGTTTTCTGAAGACAGGGTTAGGGTTAGAGTTAGGGTTAAGATTTTTTTTTTAGGGTTAGATTTCTCAGTTTTCTCCCTCTCTTTTTTACCTTTTCTTGTGGAATAGTGAGTTTTGAGAAGGCAGGTGGTGTGTGTTCCCTAAATTCAGCTGGTTGGTCAAGTTGTGTTAGATTAATTCAATTCAATGTCTTTACAGCTAGGTAACAGAAACTCCAATTATCAGTGGTTGATGTGTGTGCAGTCATTTTAAGTCCCACAGTGTGTCCCCAGCATGAAGTGATTATTAGCGTTAGCATTTACACCAATAGGAGGCCAGTTGGGTCTGGCGCACTGATATAGAATTCCAGCGACGTCACTGCTGTCCTGACAATATACTCCCTGCAGCACCGGTGCCAGCTTAAATAAAGACATTTTGAGAATCAGGTGATGGTGAGTTGGGAGCTTTATGGCTATGCAATATTTATTATTGACAAAATGGCCTGTGAAATGTGCTACACACAGTTTTCTCCAGCATACAGACCAGACACTGCTCATGTAGATGCAGTGGAGCTCTACCTTATTCCAATAAAGTACTCAAATGGGACACAACTCAGCAAACCCAAACACTAGCCCTATCATCATAATGACCAGGAGAATGGCAGCCAAGTTCACAACAAGGAATATGATGCAACTGTGATGTCACTGCTCTGTGGACCAATCACTGACAGGCGGTGGTCTGTGGACTGGAAAAGGCATGCAGCAAAGTTCGCTTTCCTTCAACTTGGATCACTGCATCATTTTGGGTCTTTGCCATGTCGAAAGCACGCTTCACTTGAAGCCTGTGGACTGTGCGGGCACTTTAAGGCTTCGTGTAGCACTCAGAAACAATGAACTCACCGAGGGGAAATCACACACAAACACACATACAACTGATATGAGAAGTTGTGTATTATCTAATCGATAAAAACAGAGACTTCAGCCAGGGACTTGGGGTATCAGAAGGTTCTCAGCATTGAAATGACCGACCACCTATTCAGTCCTCCGTGATTCTGTTTTTTTTTTTTTGTTTTTTTGTCTTTTGAGGGAACAGATGAAAGTAACTGTGTGTTCTGCAGCGCAGTGACAAAACAGATTGTGATAAGTCTGTCTGGGAATCTTGTCTCCTCAGCCTCAGACATAACAGATGAATGCGATGTGAGATTGGAGGGAGTTTGGGGGGGAAGGGGAGGAGTGCACATAGTTTAGCAAATGCAATTATGTAACTGGGTCATGGATGTAGTAGATGGGTAAATTGGGAGGGTGGGATGCGTCTGAGCAACAAGGGGGAAAAAAAACTTATGCCATATCTAAAAAAAAAATCACATCAGTGTTTCCTCTAAGATGACAGTTTGCTTAATAATTTGCAACATTAACCAAGTAATAATAATATCTCAGCAGTCATCAGTCATTGCTCCACTTTGTCCCCAGCAGTTTAGTGCACAGAAGTGGTTTTCAAAGTTTTGGTGATAAATGATATTAGATGGAACACATAGGCTCTTGGGAACTGAAAGGAACAGAGAAAGCAAAGAGACGGGACTTGAGAGATCGAGGTTGAAGGATATGTAAAGAGAAAGAGAGAGAGGCAGAGACAGTAACAGACAGCTGACAGAGTCCAGACCCAGCTGATAGAGAGTCTATGACGTCTTCTGGCACAGTCTGTCTCTCTGGCTCTTGTCTTTGTGTCACGTACACTTTCCCCATAGCCACCAATGGCGCTCACTCTCCCTCCTTTTCCCTCTCTCTCTCTCTCTCTGTCTCTCTCTCTCTCTCCGAGCCTTGATATCCCAGAGGACTGTGGGGTTGGCTGAGGGCAGCAAGGCTGATTGTCCACAGCAACAGACAGACAACTGATTGGCCTGGCGCTGGCCAGCGTCAGCTGACTTAAGTGTTTGTGTCTGTATGTGTGTGTACATAATGTACGTACTCCTATGTAAACCTGTGTGTTTCTATGGTCTTCAGTGAATCAGTCCTCTCACTTGTGGGTTATATGTTGGAGCAAGAAAAGCACACCATAATGAGACTTTGCCTTCAAAGTGCAGAGTCCCAGAGTGGTTGAAATAAATATTAATAATAAGTATCTTCAGGCCCTTGAAAAGTCTGAAGCTATTAAGTGATCCAAACTTACGGCAAAAAAAGTAGTGTTAAAGGAATACTTAAAGGCAAAATACCATAAGACTGAGACAGGATGTTCAATACCATTTTCACCTCTGTATGTCCACTGGTTCGGTTCCTATAGGTAGCATGTTAGCTTAGCTGAAGGGTACAGGAGTCATTAGCCTAGCACCATCAAAGTGAAAGAATAAACCTTGCAGCAACTCCAAAGCTGTTTTATTTACACAATATATCATGTGTATTTGAAATACAGACAAAAGTAGGAGAAGTTAGATGGTAGGAACTATACCTGATGAACACATACGTTCAGCGGTTATAATTCCTACCATCTAACTTCTCATAAGATAACCCTTTTTTTTGTAAACCCACGTGGTATTTCAAATACACATGATATATTGTGCAAATAAGACAGCTTCAGAGTTGTTTATTTTTTTCACTTTGATGGAGCTAGGCTAATGACTCCTGTAGACTTCAAGTCTTTATGCTAAGCTAACATGAAATGCGACCATTGGAGCCAAACCAGTGGACATACAGAGGTGAAAATGGTATCAAACATCTTGTCTCAGTCTTGGTAAGTCGGAAAAAGGGTATTTTGCCCAAAATGGAGCATTCCTTTAAAGGGGTCAGATGTATTATTTTTCTTCACTATGCAACGACAGTCTTCTTTGTCCACTCATAGATCGTAGCTTAGTTAGTACAGCAGTGCAATGTGTAGCCTTTTGGTTTTACTAAACACAGATGAACTTCACGTCCCTAATGATTAATGTTTTAGTGTGCAGGTGTTTTTCATATTACAGCTGCAGAAATTTAATTGGCTGGATTCAACAGTTTGGTTTTATTAAACTTCTTATTTTTGCTTTTAAATTCAGTTCCACATAACATCAATAAGGTCTTGAAATGGCTTACTTCTGGAAACCTGCGGCTACCTCGCAGGCTTGCGCCAGCTGAAAATAATGTGAACTAATTATGCTGGTTATTAAACTGGCGTTGCTGCCTGTACTGCCCCCACTGACAGTGAGAAAAAAAGATGACAGAGTACGCCAAAAGGGCACATACAGTACCATAACATGCAGTCGCCTCTTTTTATCTAGTGTTATTTTTCCACAGACTTTAGACAGTGTTTCTGTTCCCTCGCTGCTATGTGTGGGTTTCATTGAACAATTTGCGTATTAGGAAATGGCTTGGAAATTAGCCCTCTCTGCCTCCTCAGCCAGGAAACGCCAAACGTCTGAGATTCGTCATTCGTTCCATCTGGCGGGCTCCGGCGGAGAGTTTGGCGGGGCTGACGGGGCTTACGTAACTAAAACAAATATCCAACATTTTAGGGAATTACATCATAAGAACGGAATCAAATCGGAAGGTTCTGAGTTGTTTTGGTGGCTGGGGAGCTGCAGCGTCGAGTTGGTATAGTGAAGCTGCACATTGTTCTTGCAGGAGAATTGTTCAAAATAACCAAAGCAGCCCAATCAAATAATAAATACTGCATGATGTGATGACTCGATGCTATAAAATGTCCCTCTACATCAGTCGAACATATAATCGAAATCAAAAACACAAAAGCATGCAAAACCTTTAATATAACGAAGTAGCACCATCAACTTAATATGTAATGATGCATTACATTATCATGAGCACAGTTATTACAGTATCAGTCTTAAGATTTTATGACATTATGACATGATATAAACAGGTTTTTGACTTATTTAAAGTCATATTTTAGTGCTAATGTAATGAAATTATCAGTTACTACATGTTTTTTAAAAAGAAAAAAAGGTATTCCTGCACATTGAAATGCTTATTGACTTCAGTGGGTGGCTTGCCGAATGACGTCTTTGTTCCAAACTTTAGCCAGACCCCCACCCACCTTGTCCTGCACCCAAACTCCACTAAAATAAGTGCCACAGGGAGAAAGAGAAAGAAAAGAAAAAAGGAAAGGGCTTTGCATAGGACCGACTGAATGATGGATTTTATTTGGTCTCTGTTTGCTGAGCCCAAGCTTGGCTGTGTTGCTCTGTTATGTCGGTTTCTATGGTGAAAAACACAGGCCATGCCAGACTCTGAGGAGTACAAGAAAGAAAAAAAAACGCGTATGGGAGTGGGGAGGAGTGGGGGGGAAAGAGGGGGGACTGAGGGAAACTCGATTCCAAGAATTTGCAGGGCGTGGAATCACAGAGAGCAAGACACGACAGACTGAAAGTATATGTGCCGCAGAAAGAAATACTGAACGCAGAAGGGTAACAGTCGATGAAGAAACGCACTGGGACTGAAATCTCTCAAGTTGCAATATGAAGAAAACAATAAAGTTCAAGGGGGTTTTTGAAATTGATGTTTGAACTGAGGCTGCAGAAAGCTGATATTTTGCAATGTCTCTTTAAATTTGAGTATTTTCATGCCGAGAAAACAACACAGTTTATTCTTGTCAGGATAGAAAAGCTGAAACTGAGGATAATAATCATTATTATAATAGAAAGAAAGAAGA
>OMLF01054107.1:0-10498 GCA_900302615.1 Holocentrus rufus
ATATTTAACTATTTATTATTATTATTATTATTATTATTATTATTATTATTATTATTATTATTATTATTATTATTATTTTAAATCAAACTATTGTTATTGTACAATCAGTGTAGTGTAGGCCGACAGTGACATTCCCAGTGAGTCTGATTCATCTTGGGGGCACTGCCACCCAACTGGGAGACGACAGCTATCAAAAAACAGCCAACAACACAGAGGAAGACAAGGCTTTGAAAGAACAAACCCAAACACCAGGAACAAACGCTTTACCCACCAACAGGCAAGAATCAATCTCTCTAACAGGGTACTCACTGAACACCAACTCAGTGTCTCATCTAAAGGTTTTGATTCACAGTTGATGGACGTACTCGGCTTTTTCACAAAGATTAAGCTTAAACACATTTAGTAATTCTGAAACACAAATGTCTAGTCTAATCTCAACAGAGTAGTTGAAAAGGTCGTCCTCAACAAATATAAAACTTATTGTAAAATCTAAATGTTCTCTCACCAGATGTGAGTTTGATCTTACCTATATGCTAAAACTGAAATCGATAAATACAAATCCTGTCAGATTTGATCTCCTGTCATTTTGATAAATGAGGCCCAGTGAGAATATTATCAACAATTGCTAAGTGTCCACTGATTCCTGTCATTGTGCCCATTGTTCTTTGCAAGAGGAGTTTGTCTGTTTGACATACAGTATTTGCCAGACTTTTCCTCTTGCCATAATAAAGGGAAATTATAGTAAGTGATGTATATAAGCATATATATATATATTATATATAATGTATATATTAAGCATCCTCTATCAATAACCAGAAGGAACTGCAACAACATTGTGAAATGCAAGTAGTGTTGCATTATAACCTGGGACATACTACGACCCACAAGTCCATGATGCACAATTAAACTCTGACAAAACTGATCAGATCGACTCTTGTTCATTCTTTTGTGTTCCTGTTTTCTTGCCTCCTCATCACATACATACAACACATCGATAGAACTCCTTCTACACAAGTCTGTGGTGAAACACGGAGGTATTTAATGTGGTGTTTCAACATCATGCAACACCTAAATGAGTAGGTGTTGCTTCATATTGAGATTGATATAAAATGTAATTCAGTACCAGCCCTGTCTTTAGCTCCTTTGCTGTTGTAGATGGAGAAGCTGTTGAAACTGTTGAGTTGGGGCTCCAAGAAGGCAACAGGGAATGCAGCTGCAAAAGCAGCTACACACTCTCCTAATGCAGGACGCTGTCTGGAGGGTAGGGGAAGGGGGAGTAGGGGAGAGGAGTGTAAGGGAGATGAGAGGAGGAGAGAGAATATATATTTAAAAAGCACTTGCAAGAACAGAATAAATAAGCACAGAACAATTTTAACTAGAACATGCGCTCAGTAGAGAAGATCAGGTATTTGCATCTACACTTACAGTACATCATCACGTCTCATGTTTGGTTAACTGACGTCATGAGGGGGATTAGACAAGTAAGTGTCATAGACACTGTTACATCTGTGTTATAATCAAGGGTAAAATTTATCACAGTGAAAGCTGGAAATGATCTCAGCAGCTACAACAAAACATTTCCAATGGCTGAGTTATATTATTTTCATTGTTGTATTGCTTTGAATGAAAGTCAATCAGCAGAGCAGCCATTTGCCTCCATTAGTTTTATTTTTTTTATCAGGAAAAAGATGATTAATGCGACAATTAAATTAATCTGAAGTATTTTAATAAGGGCTTTGAAATTAAATAAGTGTGATCTGTATACCATTACTTTCAACACTACTCTTTAAATAATATTTTTATAGCAAAGTTCTTGCACTGAAGTCTATGGGACTTCTGTGTCAAGACAAATTTACACAATAATGGACAATAAAGAATCCATCCATCCATCCATCCATCCAGCCAGCCACCCAGCACTGAGGTGAATGAGGAGAATTGAAACCCGTTCGTAGTCGGGGGTCATGACAGACTGGGGTCATGACATACATGCATTTATTAAATTTTTTTGGTTTATTTAAAACATGGACAGTGTACAATAAATGTATTGCACCAGATATAGCACAAAGCTAATTTCCATCTGTTGTCCCTGGACGTGTATAAAATAAACATATAACAATATTAAAATGATGATTCCACATGACACTAAATAAATACACCTGTGGGACAGACCAGTACACATACATTCAAAGAAGCATAAGCAGACCTTAGTGACAACATGACTGTCTGTCTTTCAATCATTTTTTAACATTAGTTTTAAACTGATTAAAACTAATGCACTCTCTAATATTTATAGGGATAGCATTCCATTGTTCTTGCTATAATTGAAAAAGCAGTTTGAGCAAATTTTGTTGAGCAGTGTTTTATATAATAGTCTGCCCTCACTGAGGACCTCGTTTGCCTTATTGGACTATGAGCTGTTAGAATGTATTGTAAGGGGTGGGAGAGCTAAACCATGCACTATCTTATAAAATAAACAAACACTGGTCAAAAACAAAAAAATTCAAAGCTCAGTAAATTGCATTTTTCAATAATATTACACTTGTGATATAAGTTTGGCTTTTTGTCTAGTATTTTCAGAGCTCGTTCAAACAGTTTACACAGTGGCTGTGTGGTTATTACAAGCCTGTGACCAGAGGTGGCACAATAAGACAGATGTGTTAAAATCAACAAGTGCATATACATCATAGCTGCACCTGTATCTAAGTAATTACAAATAAATCTGAAATTTATTAAGCTATGTTTGATTTTCCCTGAGATATACTTGTTGATATGTTTTTTAAAATTTAAGTTAGAATCAATAATCAAGCCTAAATATTTAAAATGTCTGACAACTTCAACCTTTTCTCCTTTCACTAAGACTGAAGGGTTGGGAGTGTCGATGTTTAAAATTGAGAAAAAACATAGCAACAGTCTTGGACACATTTAAAGACAGACGTGAATGAACCGTGCAGTCGGCTATCTTCTCGATAGCTCTTGTAGTTGTGAAGCCGCTTGCTGTTATATTTAGAATGAACATATATGACTGTGTACATTTGTATATGGACATCAATACAGATGGTTGACAAATCATTAATAAAGGTACGGAACAACAGGGCCTAAAAAAAAAAAAAAGTTGTGACATTCCTCAGTGGGCAGACTCCCTCCAAAGTGGTCTGGGGGTTGTAATAATAGTAATCGTGGGTTAAGTAAAGACGTAAAGTGCCCAATGGGAATGGGGAGCTTGGCTCCTCGCTGAGCCCTCCTTGTCTCCTGTCTCCTCCGTGGGCCCCCAGCTGTGTCACTGGGTGGCCGGGTGGGGTGGCCACCTGTTTGCCCCTCCCCATCTTTACTAAATGATCTACTACATGATTCTATCTATTGTACATATACTGTATATATGCACATATGCAAAAATAATGCACTTTGTTATTGTTGTAATGACTTTGTTGCTCACCATACATTTGCTATTATTATTTTTATTATTATTATGCATATTACTACTACTATTACTATTATTGGTTAGAAATGTGTATAACTGTCGCATTACTACCATTGCCAACATGACTGCTATCATTATCATTGTGGTTATTACTATGCTATTGCTATGATCATTATTATAGATATACCATGGCCTCTCATCACAACATCGTACCATACACACATGCAAACACACTACCCACAGAATGCCGCACCTAATCTCCAGCCCTAGATTTACTTTGTACCCACCATGTAAGACATGTCTTATGATGTGAGTTGTCTGTCTATTATGTTGTATGTATTCTCTAAGGAACCATGTCCTCTATGTCACCTGTTGTTTGTCATATGATTTCACTAATTTAAAAAAAAAGGGAAAAAAAGAGGAAAAACAAAAAAGAAACAGAGGGCCTAAAATGGACCCTTGAGGTACCAACAGTGCAGTCTTGTAAGGCATGACATAGTATGAAAATTCTCTTCCAAGAGGACCGATCTTTCGACAAAGGTTCATGTAAATCTGTTCAGACCTTTTTGAGATACTATCTAAGATATTTTTTGAGGGTAAACATAAAGTAATATAGTGTACAACACCAATTCACACATTTTCATACTCATTCACTGAACTTTGAAATTTATAGAAAGAAATATATGCAATCATGGCAAAGTGAAATCCTAGCACCCAACATATTTGGTCTTACATTTTTACATTATATTTTTATACCCTCAGCCAGAATGAGTGGTAGCATTTGTGCTTATGATAAGTTGCTACAATTTAGGAATGCTTCTTTAAAATTTTGTTTAAATTTCCCTTGTCATTGGATATATGCATGCAATGTACACTATACCTCTCCACATAGATGGTCTTGCTGGTTCCCAGAGAGTACAGGCTGTTGAGGATTCTGTAGCAGGACACCTGGACATCATCCACTAAAGGAGGAAAGTCAAACGAAGTTATTGCATTACATTTTAGGTATTTATTTGACTCTGTTATCCAGAGTGAGTTATGAATCACCAACATTCCAAGCAATCCAAAAAAAGGGGCTGCAAAGATAAAGGTTTCAGCGCCCTGCAATATTCTTGTGACCACAGAATGATCACGTGATAGTGACTACTGTGAAAATATATAAAATAAGAACTAAGGAAGGGGTTTTCTGGATAGCTTTTGTAGATATAAATTATTTGTTCCAAGTGTTAATTTCCACACCAGTGTCAGATTTTCTGTTTGTCTGATCTACCAGCTCTACCAGGAGACTCACCAAATGGTTTTGTCATTTTTGGCTTAAAAAAAAGTTTTGTCTGTTTTGGCTTGATTTCTCAACTTAGAGAACTTTCAAATATTTATTATATTCTTTCTATTTATATTCCAAAATGACCAAAATTATAACAAAACCACAAAAAATTGGTGAAAATATGTAATAATTACTAATACACACTGAAATAGTTTCACCATTTTCTGCATTGAAAATCTAAACAAATTATGGGGGGAGTAAGTTAACAAAAAGATTTGGCATTCTGCTGCAAAATAAAAATGCACCTTAAGAAAATGAGAGTGAAGACTCGAAAGCAATGAAAACAACAAATTCACAGCTCAGTGGCAATTGGGAATAAAAGAATAGGTAGGTGTTTCTTGTCAGCACTAACAAAGAATGGATAAGACACCAGCTTGTGGAGTAGAGCTCAACTCAGTATCCCTTAACACCTATCCTCAAGTTTTGTTTTGTTAGTTTTTTTGTTAATCACCAGTTTGTGGTTTCAAATCATTGCTGAATGTAATGAATGCTTACTACAGTGCGTAGTTAGCAGCACTGGATGAACAAAGTTACAGTAAACACAAAGCAGAAGGACGATGTACTGCTCCATGCAGCAGTATCAAGCAGTCTATTATATGCACAGCTTCCTTAATTTTTTTTAGTTTAGGCAGCAACTTTCAAGATATGCTGTTTCCCTGATCACAGATAGACTACTAGATGTGTAGCCTTCTAGTCAGTCAGCAGTTGCCAGAAAAAAACACATTATTCATACTGGGCGGTTGGATTCTATTTTTTTTTTCTTTTTTAAACACACTAATCAGTTATGATACTTAAAAATTTGTGTAAAGAACCGTCATATATATGATCACAGTTTATAGAAAAAAAGAGTAACAGTTCTGTTTATAACATAAAAGACACTCACACAATCAAAAACAAGCATATTATTTTTTTTTTATAATTAGAACAACAACAAGTATACCATGTACAAAATTAACAATAAAAACTGGTAATTTTCTAAAAATGACAGTACGACTATGCAAAACACTTTAATATCTTTTGTAATTTCTAATTTTACTACATGGACAGTATTTGTAAATAATTAATCACACTTTTATGATTAATTGAACATGTAGCACACAGAGCTACGGAGCAGATTCTAGTACATACATATGAGGTCTTCTCCAAAAAGGTTCTGTCCAATGTGTTCAAACAGGGAGGAGAGGATAGGCAGAAGGGCAAAGGTGGTGTAGTTGATGATCTGTGTGACACCTCGTCGCTGGTTTCTGCTGTGGGTGAACTGGCCCAGCTTCAGATTCTCCTGAGTCTTCTCCAGATCCTCCGCCGCACTACTGAAGAATGACCGCAACGCCACCTTCACTGAGTCAAGACCAGTCTTCATCACTGTCCTAGTATTTATGGATAGAATTAGGCAAAGACAGAGCAAAACTAAACTGCTCCGACCACAACATATAGTGCAGTTAACAACCAAATACACCCCTATGGTTTTGTAGACTGCCCAATCTGGTGCTGCTGTTGATGATGATGTGGTGGTCGGAAAAGAGATAGCGGTGATGTATTTCTTTCCTGTGGTAGTGTGTTATATTACTGATGTGAACAGGGATATACAGGCTACAGGATCTCTTCTTTATGCTTATGATTCTGCTTTGGTATTATATGACCATAATCTTGTTGTAATATGTGACCATACTTGTCTAGCACCCAACATATTGGGTTGGGTGCTAGCAATGTACTTTATTGGATATCAATAAAGTACACTGTATCATCACTTTAAGTGCTGTTAAGAAAGCATGATGTTTTGGATTTTAGGGACTTGAGTCTTTTACCACAGAGGAGAGGGATTAGAAGGGGGCTGGCTGGGTGATCATGGTCCTGGAATATTTTCAGTCCTTTTTGTTGAATTTGATTGGTGTAAACACCCAAGATGGAGGTTAATTCATATTCCATTACCTGCACTGAACAAACAATTCTGTCCCAATGTTTCTTTTACTGAGCTGTGGACCTGCCATACTAAACACTTATTGATAAGGTAAGCACACTGTCTATCAGAGCTTTGAAGGATTGCAGCATCCCATGCTGGATACACCAACTTTTACTAGCTTATGCAGAAAAACATGCCTATAGTATGCTTTACCAGTGATGTTGGTGATGTGATTGCTGTCATATGGTCTCTCAAGCCAGATGTGCTGTCTCCTGCAATTTCTAAATGCTTCTGCCTAATAGGCTGTACTGTTACTGAAAGGGAGTAGCAAAATAAGGCAGTTATCCAGTCATTTCATCTCTTCCATATCCCTTGCGTAGACACGTAACAAACTTCTACTGGAAATCAAACTCAGCTAGCTAGCTGCTGCGAGAAATATAAATTTGAAAAATACTTTCATCTCTTGTGGAAGAAGTGTGCGAGGCTCCTCCTCGCTTTGGAAACATCTTTTACCTCTTTGAGTGTCTTTCACCAGTTTTGTCGACATATGCATGTTAGCTAGCTGTCTCAGTTATGTTTGCAAGGGGAATAAATTTTTGTGAACACTGTGTCATGATTGGTCCAATATTTACCAGGTATAAAGAGTTTTTCCGGTGGAAGACGACAGCTTCCTCTACTCAAATTTTAATGGGCTGAATTACAGATCTATCTACGGAGAATTCAAAGATTGTGTAAGAAATAGTCTGGCTTGAGAGACAAGCTGTCATCGGAGAGGAGACCATTGTTACAAGGAACTTAAAACTGTCCACGCTCTCTACTCCTCAAACTAAGGATGAGGCAAAGGATATCCCCTGCGTCTCTGGAAGTCAATCAGCAGATCTTTGGTTTTACCCACAGCTAGATTAAAGCTATTACTCAGAAATTTGAAAATCCAAACATTGGAGCACAAATGAAGCTGATGGTGAAGATGTGCTGCAACTGACTGATAATTCCTGAAAGCTTTATACTAGAGAAACCAAAGTTGAGATATTACATAGCTGGAATGGACCCCAAAGTGTGACAGACTACAGCTGGCTGCGCCCCATTATGCTCCTTCGGCAAGCATACCTTTTTTTCCCTATAAAGTTGACTCCATTGCCACCAAATTTTACACAGAAGACTGAACTGCTTACATCATGTGCTTTTCACAGATTTTTGATAGGAGGAGCAGAATGGTAGCACTGTGCTGCGCCATCCAAACAAACATCCTACCCGATTACAACTTGCCAAGTTGCCGCAAAGTACACCAGACTACATTTGGTTATGCTAAATATCACCAACATCAAAACAAATATGCACATTTTCAAATGGCAATATGTCAATATTAACTGACTGTACAATCTTGATATAGTAATCAAGCCTCTTGAAATTCAATGGGTTCGTCAGAAACATCATTGTGAAGATATCTACTAAGCTACTGCTCTGCGGGGCAGCATGGCTCAGGGGGTAGTGCAGTCGTCTACGAACCGGTAGGTTCCTGGTTCGATCCCCGGCTCCTCAAGAGACTGTGCCAAAGTGTCCTTGAGCAAGAAACTGAACCCCTCCTTGCTCCTGATGAGCTGGTTGGCGCCTTGCATGGCAGCCTCCGCCATCAGTGTGTGAATGGGTGAATGTAAAGTGTACGTTGTAAAGCGCTTTGAGTGGTCGGTAGACTAGAAAAGCGCATTTACCATTTACATGTTGAGATTTGAAGAAAATACAGCTATTTTGAATAACAGCAAAGACTAACAATGCCTTGTATGGTGATCAGGGAACTCACTGTGTTCTTTATCACACTGTAGTATCCAGTAAAGATCACATACACACACACGCACACACACATTTTACAGTTCATCTCTTTACTTACCTGGCATCCAGGGTTTGTCCCAGTATATGCAGGCAGTTGACTATGGATGTGGCATCGTTGCCTACAAAACAAACAGGAGGCAAGAAAAACCTCTGCAGTTCTTGCTTATAGATGAGGGTCACATTTATCAGGGATGTGCTTAGGAGCACAGAAAAGCACCAAACATGCCACTGTCTGTGAAAAAAATGGAAATACTGAAACAGAACTTCTCAAACTGTAAAAAGTGACATCCCTGATGTACAGCATGTATTCCGTGAATAAAAATAGCACAGCATCATGTTCATGATATCATCTATTTCCAAAATTGGAGATGATATGGTACATGTAGCTATCTTCATCCCCACTTAGTCCACATTCATATCTCTGGATTTACAATCTTTGGTCCTTAGAAGGTGGACTGCTCTGAGCATTATTTTAGGTGGATTAAACATAATGAACAGCTCAACATAAAATCACACAAGGCAAAAAACTTTGCACTACTCTGTAGGGGCTGAAACTTTCAGAGATGTTGCATTTCTGACCAATCAGTGGCAGGTATTTTTCAGCCACTGAAAAAGGCAAAATACCTGTCGTGACATCACTGATGGGGTGTGGCCAGCTTTGCACCATGCCTGAAAACTTCACAGGGTTTCTGCAGGTTTCAAACTGTTAAATTTAAGACTTTTATGACCTTTTAAGACCATTCTGAATGCAATTTAAGACCTATTTCTTGTCCATACTGACAAAAATGTATAAAGGATACCTGTCCAGAGGCTCCTTAGTCAGCACTGTAGGAGTCAGTGTTGTTCATGCAGAATGGGCTGTGCTGGGTGTTCTCACATAAATTCTGACCGGGCTGCACAGTTTTCATTAGTGGTTATTGGTTCTGTGTTGGTTTCGTGTAGTTTTCCAACAGTGCGACCAATAAAAACATTTCCCCTAAAAACACATTTATACAGATGCAAGCAGGTAAGGGGTAAAAAAAGTGACAACACTGCACAAACAGGGGGGTTCCGGGAGCATGCTCCCCCAGGGGAAAATTTTGAAAGAGATTCACTTTACATACTCATTTCTAGTTAATTCTAAGTGTATTTGCACCTGCCTGAAAACTAATTCTAACCACCATTATGGGGTAAAACAACCCCACATAAACACACAAAAGGAATCAATAGATGCGGGAGCTGAAATCACCAATAGGACAAAAACAAGACGACAATATTAAAATAAAAAAGTATACGCAAACAGATAGCCTGTTGTACCAGTAGGGACAATTATTAACCCCTATTGATTAACATGTGGCTGACCTGTAGATGTTCAGTCAGACCATAATCCACAGCCCAATGCCTGGAAACAGCAACAACACACACTGATAAGACTACAAGGATGTAAGTTAAACTTTTTTTTTTACTACTGGCTGACACACTGAGCTGGGCATACTGCACAGGGCAGGAGACCAGAGGCCCTGTTGACAGGGAGGCTGAGTGAATCAACATGCTGCATGACCTGCCAGTGTTTAGTGAAAAGACTAAAAAAGCTATTAGGAAAGCCACAGCACCTGAACCAGAACAACAGCTGCACAGACAAAAAATAAGAGCTGCAGGACAACCGATATCATGGTTTAATCTCGCGTTAGGATTAAATTTCCCAGTGTACTGAGAATGGGCAAATTTGCTGCCAATTAGGCTAATTAGTCCGCAGACGCTTTGTCAGTTCATTCATTAATTAATGTTAGCTAACGTGCTAACTGACAGCATTCAGTGCCATGGGACGTGACATTGCCCAGTTGTACGTTAGTGTTACGACTGTTTAATACCGGTAATAAATTGATATCACAGCACTTAAAGCAGCAATGAGATATACACTAGCTAACGAAAGCTAGCTTACTAAGCAAACAGTCGTCCGCGTCCTGACATTAACTTACCCAACCAGCCCAACCCACCAAACTCATCTAATGTCTGATGCCGGAGTTCAGCACAACACAAGTTCAGAACA
>OMLF01054108.1:0-13160 GCA_900302615.1 Holocentrus rufus
CACCACCACAGTTGCATAAAAGCAAAGTGAAAACACTGGTTGTAACCTAGTCTGTCTTGTCTGGTCCAGCTGTCCTCAGCATCAACACCCAGGTGAGGATGGACCCACAAAGACCACTTTCAGACCACATTGTTTCATCGTCTAACAGACTGATCATACACCAAACTGGGAAGCTTGTCAAGTAATGTGTAGAAGTAAGGCAATATTCTGCACATCATTCACAACCACGACAACACTATATTTATATATTGAATGTATAGTCATGGCTATGATCTGTTAGGGCTCCTTTTAGTTGTATCCTAATTACATTCATCAAATGACCTTCATGACCAGCACCTGCAGTATACCTGTAGTGGAATTCTAAATTTTTGTCTCTCATAGTTTCTCATAGTTTATGTTTGATTCATTTTCAGTGTCAGAACAACATATTTACTTCGCATGATGTTTGTAGTAATCATGTATTGTATTAAAAATGTATTTCTGGTGAATTTTTTTTTTATTAGCAAAATCTATGGGTGCAAAAAATGCCAACATCACAAAAAGGAACAAATGTAAATACTGTAAATTAAGTAAACAGATTTCAAGAACCAAATAAAACAACAATGAACAAAAATATAGGTAAAGGTAAGTATAAGAAATATGTACAAACTGATTATTTAGAATGTGCATCTAGTTGAGATAGCACTGGGTTTAGCAATTGCCCTGCGGGGATCAATAAAGTTTTCTGAATCTGAATCTGAATTATAATGTGACAACATGTACACTGGATGGATGGAAGAACACTTGCAGTATACGTATACGTGAAGTAGTACACTGATATTAGTATACTTATTACATAGAGTATACTTAGGAAATGTACTTTACTGAAGTTTACTTAATAAAATGAGCTTAAAGTATACTTTTTTGTAAAGGGCAGTTTAAAGTAACTCTGTTCCACTAGCTTTTTAAAATAGTCTAGAGAATAATTTCAAGTCCAACACATTCTACGCCCTGAGTATCTGCTCTTACCATCAGACATAAGATTCAAGGCCCCCAGATGCAAGCTGAACCATTTTAAAAACTCTTTCCCTCTCATGTCCATTAGGACACTTAATGCTAAGAGTAAACGTGGGCGTTTTTTTTTTTTTTTTTTTTTTTACCTTTGTGGAACTCCAAAGAAACTTCAGCTGTCTTGGAGAAGGCTGAGATGAAGCTGCTGACTAACTCACTGTGTGTTGTATTGACAAACAAACTTCACCAGTGTTTCAGTAGACATGAGGGTTAGTACATGATGACTAAATTTTCATTTTTGGGTGAAGTATTCCTTTAAGGCTTTGAATTTAGCTGATTCCATTAATTTGTTTTAAATTAGTTTGAAGGCTTTCTGAGAGCCTGCAAACATCCTGAGTCACAGCATGGAGAAAAGTGTAAAAGTCACAATTTAGTGTCACTAACCTGAGCAGATCACACCAGCATCTTCACTATGGCCGCAGTTATGAACGCCAAACCCATTATGCTGGCACCGTGTTAGCAACGACTCGCTGCCTGTACAGGCAACATCATCCATCCAGATCGGGCCGCTGCCCTGTCCAAAATGGGCACTACCAGCTGCCAAGCGAGCCGGGCCACAGCCCAGCTGTCTGCAGACCACATGGGCATCATTTATGTCCCAGTTGTCATCACACACCGTCCCCCACTGGTTGTTATGGAAGATCTCCACTCTGCCAGAGCAGCGGTTGTTACTGTTCACCACTCGCACTGTAGGTCTGGCTGTCAATCAAACAGTAAAACAGGGAAACAGTAAATTAAACCCCATTTACACCTGGTATTAAGATGAATCCAGATTGGATCTATTTAGCCAGTGTCTCCATGTTTTTCCACCTACGTATTCGTTGGATATGGATTGGAGATGCATCTACATTTACATTTCTGTTCAATGTGGTCACAATGCATCTCTGACCACTCTGGAGCAGGGTTCTCAAAGTGAACCTGAACCCGACTCCAGACCCGGTTTGGGTGATCGGATTGCAGATCATCCTTAGTGCGGTTAAGTGTTATCTGATTGCATCTGACCACCTAAGATGCACGTTGATAGTAGGTGTAAAAGGGGTCAATGTCAACCACATGTAAGTTTAAAAACCACGGAAGTAATGTTTGACATTGCCCACTCTTTTATTGACTCTCAATGCTTTCCAAACTGCCACAGGAAGTGCCAGTGACTACGTTTACATGCACAAAAGAAACCCAATCACTGAGAGAAACCGGGTTATGCTGCCATACACTGATTACTGAAAATCCTGTATACATGCTCTCTTCAGTAGTCGGGGTTCTCCCCCACTGAAATCTCCCCCAGGCAGTCACTGCAGTTGCAGGGCAGCAGTAGCTACTCGCTGCAGGACGTTGAGCGCTCGTCATCGAGCAGAGAATACAAGTCAGCTGGCCTCATATTTACTTTAGCCCCAATGAAAACAGGGTTTTCCCGGAGCTTCACTAAACTTGGGGGAAACCATGTTTTCATTTGAGATAATGTTGACAGAAAATTGCTCAACATTCTTCAACGAACATTTTTAATAGAAAGTTTTTACTGTCTCATGTGATTTACATTGTGAATTTATTGTATTTACAGGTCAGTTTCCTTATCTGCTCTGTTCTTTTGCACAAACTCACATGTAAATGCCGGTTGGAAATCGGGGAACGGGTTTGCATGGCTGAGAAATCGGGTTTCTCCAGGAGAAATCCAGCTCACGTGTGCCGATTTCTCTTAACCCCTTACCCCGATTTCGGAAATCAGCATTCCCATTTAAATGGCAGCTGAGAAATCAGGAACTGCTGTCTGAGGCGAGTAACACAATTTCTTAAGTGCATCTAAACACAGTACGTGATGGGACCATAGAAACGGGTTATTAAGAATATTGGTCATTGAAGACATCCACACAGGTTATTTAAACAAAGATCTAAAACAATTGCTTTTGGCCATATCACTGTTTGCTAAATCGCATTGTTAAATAAGTTCTGTGATAACAGAAAATCTTCTGTTAGCTGTCAGGCCTTCACCAACATAAACAAACTCTCTCAAATAACTCTGTTGACACAGTAACTTCACTGAATGCTTACAAATGCTGCTTTGTCAAAATGACCAAATTTAGATTTTTGGGTGAAGAATTCCTTTCAGGCTTTGAATTTAGCTGATTCCATTAATTTGTTTTAAATTAGTTTGAAGGCTTTCTGAGAGCCTGCAAACATCCTGAGTCACAGCATGGAGAAGAGTGTAAAAGTCACAATTTAGTGTCACTAACCTGAGCAGATCACACCAGCATCTTCTTGATGGCCACAGTTATGAACGCCAAACCCGTTATGCCAACACTGTGATAGCCACAACTCACTGCCCGAACAGTCAACATTATCCATCCAGATCTGGCCGCTGCCCTGTCCAAAATGGGCACCAACATGTGCCGAGATAGCTGGGCCACAGCCCAGCTGTCTGCAGACCACGTGGGCATCGTTTATGTCCCAGCCGTCATCACACACCGTCCCCCACTGGTTGTTATGGAAGATCTCCACTCTGCCAGAGCAGCGGTTGGTTCCATCCACCACACGCACTGTAGGTCTGGCTGTCAATCAAACAGTAAAACAGGGAAACAGTAAATTTAACCCCATTTATACCTGGTATTAAGATGAATTCAGGTTGTATCTAGATATGATTTGGCCTGATTAAATTTTCACCTGGGATTAGTATGCGTTTCCAGTGTCCGCATTGAGACCCAATCCAATCACACTATACGTTATATTCTCTGAATTTTTTTTAAAGTATGTAAAACAATATTAGGTTGCAGTAAAATGTCCCCTTTCAATGTGAGAGTCATTTTAAGTTTCTTTCCACCATACAGTTTATATCCAGCCTGTTGTTATTGCCTGGCTTGAACTCTTTAAATTTTTATATCGACTCGATGGCAAGCTCCTCCTCTGCTGTCCATTTCATCCCCTCTCTGCCTCAACTTCATTTAAAACCTCTCTGAAACTGAACAATCTGCAGATAAACATCCAAATTTCGGATGAGTCAAACAAGGGTGTCATCTGTCAGCAACGCAGTGACAGAAACAGTTCATTCACAGCTTACCTTGTAGCTGAGAGTCTGCAGTTTCACCACATTTTCCAATTGAAGCTCAGAGACAAAGTAATACAAGTAATCCAAGAGGAGCTTTGTCAGAATAAAATGTGTCCCTCATTTCCACAAAAAGAAAAAAAAACTCCTTCCTTTACTACAGGTTTCTACAAGTGATCCGGGTAGAGGAAGAGAAGGAGGAGCAGCTTTGTGTTTACAGAGTTTGTGCTCTCAGCTCCATCTAGTGGTCAGAAATTGCTTAGTTACAGTTACAGTTACAATTGACATTTAGCAGACGCTTTTATCCAAGGTGACATAGACATGAGATTTTAATACAAAACAAGCAAGTTACTAGTCTGAGACGACAACAAGAGGAAGTGCTACAAAGCTCAGCTCTGGTCCAGCAGGACCTGGCTGCTGTGAGGCAGAGCAACAAGGCAGTGCTACGAGATGATGCAGAGAGTGTATAGATTTTTGTTTTGTTTTGTTTTGTTCAGATTACACGGTCTGTTAGGTGAGAAGGTGTTCACTAAAGAGCTTGGTCTTTAGTCTTTTCTTAAAGATTGAGAGGGACTCTGTGGCTCGAATGGAGTTTGGTAATTCATTCCACCATCTGTTCAATGTGGTCACAATGCGTCTCTGACCATCTCTGGAGTAGGGTTTTCAACTCCGGACCTGGTTTGGGTGATTCGATTGCAGTTCATCCTCAGTGCGGTCAAGTGTTATCTGACTGCATCTGACCACATAAGATGATGATAATGTTTGTAATGTTTGACGCCGCCCACTCTTTCATTGACTCCCATCACTGGCACAGGAAGTGCCCATGTGACCATAGAAATGGAATGAACAGAAGTAGCATTCTGTAGAGGACTACACAGCTGCTAATGGGCCAACTGGCAGCCATCTTTGGGGAACCGATTTGAAAAAGGCTTTCTAAGGTGCAAACACCCTGAGTCGCAGCATGGAGAAGAGTGTAAAAGTAGGAAGTAGGAGTCACTAACCTGAGCAGATCACACCAGCATCTTCAGAATGGCGGCAGTTATGAACGCCAAACCCCTTAAGCTGACACTGTGTGAGCCACAACTCACTGCCCGAACAGTCAACATTATCCATCCAGATCGGGCCGCTGCCCTGTCCGAAACGGGCAGTACCAGGTGCCGAGGTAGCTGGGCCACAGCCCAGCTGTCTGCAGACCACCTGGGCATCATTTATGTCCCAGCCGTCATCACACACCGTCCCCCACTGGTTGTTATGGAAGATCTCCACTCTGCCAGAGCAGCGGTTGGTTCCATCCACCACTCGCACTGTAGGTCTGGCTGTCAATCAAACAGTAAAACAGGGAAACAGTAAATATACACCTGGTATTAACATGAATCCAGATTGTATCTAGATATGATTTGGCCTGATTACATTCACACCTGGGATTAAAATGCGTCTCCAGTGTCTGCACTGAGACCCGATCTGATCTCACTATACATTGTCTGATCCTCTTTTTTTAAAAGATACGGTGAGCATATTAGTTGCATTTTTTTGCAGTAAAATGTCCTGAAAATCATTTTAGGTTTCTTTCCACCATACAGTTTATATCCAGCCTGTTGTTATTGCCTGGTTTGAGCTTTCTACATTTCTATATTGGCTCGACAATAAGCTCCTCCTCTGCTGGCAAAAAACTGTCCACAGTCAAGGCCAGATAGCTGCAAAAATCTTTCTAAGTTGGTACCCAAAAACTCAAAATAATGAAAAACTGGTAACTGCAAGAATGCTGATCTGGAGTCAGGCAGAGTGTAGAGCAGGCTTTATTTCCATTTAAGATCTCAAACAGAAACAAGCATGAGTTAATCCCTAGGGAAGACTGAACACTGCCCTGAGCACACCTGCTTATATACTAGTTGGAGGTCTACCTAGCTCCGGAAGGTCAGCGGAAGGCCAGCCATCGTTATCTCTTTATTTGGTTTGTTTCCTGCATCAAAAACAATAGTGTCATTCTAAAAAGACCACGAGGCTATCATTTCTTATATAAGAAGTTATAGCATCATCCTAAAAAGACAGAGACAGCATCCTAGAAAGACAATGATGTCATCTTTTCTTACATAAGACAGGGATACGACATACTGGAATCACATCTAGGCGTCCTCAGGCCCTGGGCCTCGCTGGGCGATTCTCAGCAGACACTATTAGAAACACGTCTGAACTCAGCTGTATTTTTAAATGTATCTTGCTCACACACAAATTTAATTTATAACAACCTTGATTGTTCTCAATTATATATTTGATCATTAATCATATTTAATCATTGTAAGATAATGCCTTTGATTAGCTTATACAGTGTTGATATAATATTTCAGAATAATCCCTTCACCCTCTATTTCATCCCCTCTCTGCTTCAACTTCATTTAAAACCTCTCTGAAACTGAACATTCTGCAGATTATCATTTTTTGCACGTCTGTCCGTCCTGGGAGAAGGATCCCTCCTCTGTTGCTCTCCTTGAGGTTTCTTCCTGTTTCCCTGTCAAAGGGGTTTTTATGGAGTTTTTCCTTATTGGATGTGAGGGTCTAAGGACAGAGGATGTTGTACTGCTGTACAGACTGTAAAGCCCTCTGAGGAAACTTGTAATTTGTGAATCTGGACTGTACAAATAATAACTATTCTCCAACACCTTCAATAGGAAAGATGTTTTAGAAATAGGACAGTAATTGCTGAGGGTGAGTGGATCGAGACTAGGCTTCCTAAAAGTGGGTTGTGGGTTGTACGATAAAAATACTTAGACTTAAATACTTAAACTTAGAAGGAAAAATACCACTGGCCAAGGAGCACTTAATAATTGATCAAATGCAGGGACTGACAGTGGGTATTATGTCCTTCTAAAATTTAGATGAGGATTTGATCAGAGAGAGGGAAATAGGCTGAAACAGAGTAAGCACTGCAGAGTTTAAGGGGGTGATGGATAAAACAAGTGTGCCTGAAGCAATCAAAGTCCTAATGGTCTCCATCTTTTTAACAAAATAATTCAGAAATTCCTCAGCAAGTTCAGGGCTGGGTTCAGTATTAGAGGTGGAGGAGCCTCTCACAACAGAATCAGTTACTTTAAAGAAGACTTTGATTTGTGTTTCTGGAAATAAAGCTTAAGAAATAGGCTGATCTTGCCTCTTTAACTGCAGTTTGGTAGTTCATCATGTGACTTCACAGGATATTAAGGGAGACTTGCAACTGATTTGCTGTCCACATGTGTTTGGCTTTTCTGCATTGTCTCTTGAGGGATCTAGTGAGCTCATTAAGCCATGGAGTGAGATTAGGTTTTATGGTTCTGATTTTGAGAGGAGCAATATGGTCGAGGATGGAGAGGCACATGTAGTTGAAGGAGTTTGCCAAGATATCAGGGCACTGTTGCTGCATAAAAGAGCTTGAGGTTAAGGTGTTGGAGAAAGCTGCAAAGAAATTGCTGGCAGAATCATCACTAAAAGCAGGTGACAGGACAGTGACACCAGGCTTACGAGTGGGTGGGGCTAAAAGAACATTAAAAAGAACAGCTTTATGGTCTGAGACATAGAGGTCAACAAGTTTCACATTTTTAGGAAGAAAGCTGCTAGTGAGCACAGGTCTAAGGTATTGCCTTTAGAGTGTGCAGCACATTGAACAAACTAAATCAAATTAAAAGACTCAATAAAATCCAGGAAATCATGGGAAAGACGGTTGGAAGAACAAGATACATGAATGTTAAAATCACCAAGGATGAGGACTCTATCATATTTGGGTATAACAAGAGAGAAGAACTCATGAATAAAACCATTTAGCTTAGGAGGTCTGTATACAAGGATAAAAAGCCGAGGAGCCATACCAGTAATTAAAAACTTAAAATCTCAAAAGAGTTAAAAGAACCAAATGACAGAAAAGAGCTCTTAAAACTATTCCTATAAATTACAGCAGTGCTACCACCACAGCCACAAAGCTGAGGGAGATGAAAGTGAGAGGAATTTAGAGGTGTAGCCTCAATTAAGGAGACAGTATCATTAGCAGTGAGCCAAGTCTCAGTAGTCGTAAAAAAGTCCAGGCAATTAGAGGTTATAAAATCACTGAAAATGAAAGACTAGTATAGGTCATTCCTATTTACCAGTTCCAGACTGGTTTCTTTGTTTTACCAGTTTTCAAAAATTTTAGAAAAATGGTCTGTACAAAGACTGGATCATTTCATAGAAAAACAACTTACTGAGTGACCATCAGTACAGCTTCAGCGCTAATAGGTCAACCTCGATGGCAGTAATGGAACTGGTTGAAGAAATTTCTACTGTAATAGATATTAATAAATAAATAGGGGGAGCGCTTATAGATCTGCAAAGAGCATTTGATACTATTGATCATGAGCTATTAATAAAGAAGCTGGAAAAATATGGGATTAGAGGGGTAGCTCAGACATCACTGCTTAGCTATCTTGAAAGTACTTTGAAAACTTTGTTGAAAACTTCTCTACAGCATGGAGAAGAGTGGAAAAGTCAGAATTTAGTGTCACTAACCTGAGCAGATCACACCAGCATCTTCTTGATGGCCGCAGTTATGAACGCCAAACCCGTTATGCCGACACTGTGTGAGCCACGACTCACTGCCCGAACAGACAACATTATCCATCCAGATCAGGCCGCTGCCCGGTCCGAAATGGGCACCAACATGTGCCGAGATAGCTGGGCCACAGCCCAGCTGTCTGCAGACCACCTGGGCATCGTTTTTGTTCCAGCCGTCATGACACACCGTCCCCCACTGGTTGTTATGGAAGACCTCCACTCTGCCAGAGCACTCGTCGTCACCATCCACCACTCGCACTGCGGATCTGGCTGCAAAACAAACAGTGAAAAAGGGAAACAGTAAATTTAACCCCACCTGGTATTAATATGAATTGAAGATTGTATCTACAGACTGTGCGACAACAGCTATGTTATAAGATCACTCAATGTCACTTTGTACGAGACGAGTCTCCTACGATCTTGACCGCAGTGTCAGACTGCAAGATTCCAAGTTCGGTGCACGTCAGACTGTCCGATCGATGTGCCTGGCCAATCAACTTTCATCTGCGACGGCGATATCGTGGGGAAAAACGCACTGTAGGGCTGCACGATACTGGATCAATACATTGTGTTTTTTTTCTGGGATATATAATCTGATATGAAAAAATAGAAGATTCATGGATTCATGGATTATATCATCAGTGGAAGCCATATCCTTTATGCTGCCACCGGTGGCCGGAAGCCATGTTTAACTGACAGATCCATGACAATGACATTAATCGTGGAAATTGCCTCCATTGATGATATAACCTGTGAAATATACATTAATATAGTTTTAAAAAAGGAAACTGTTTCCTGGCAGCGCTGAGCAAAGCAGCATTCTATTTGGGGAGAGAAGAAGAAAACGGCGTCCATCTTTGATTTTACATGCGTTGCACTGAGTTGTGTAGTATAAATGTAAATGTAAATGTAAATAATGTTGACCCTGATGGGAATAAGTGTTTGTTACTTTAAATTTACCTTACAACGATGTATAGTCGCTTGAAATTAGGCGGACAAGTTCAGTTTGCATCCAGTCAGTTCACTTTTGCAAAATTTGTCAGTTAAGTAACTTTATTAGAGATCAAAGCCTAAAATGGCTGCTCCACAAAGCTAGCGATCCAGGACCTTGATACGTAGTATGATGGTCCTGGTCAGAGCTACCCAACTACATAACTTTACACAGCTGTTGTGTTTTTTTCTATCCTATTCCAAATGTGGTCATTATGTTTCACAGATGAAGAGAGATTAATTAAAATCATACACGCTGTACCGTTTAACTGGACCAATTTGGAACTCTACTGGAGTCCAGTACATGATTCCCAGCAGACACCAGTCCTTGGCCCCAAGTGGCTCTGCATGAGTATATCAGGATTATTTTGTAAAATACACGTTGTTGAAACATGTAACAGATGTCTGGGTCAGGCAGGACGTTGGTTAGACCATTTCAGAACATGTAGCATGTTGAGTTGTTAGTCTGGACATACAGGATACGATGCTGCTGAATGCACACTGTGTACATGAACTACAGCACAACAGCTGAATAGGCTTTTTGCGTGCCTGTGTTCCAGTAATCAGCACCACCTCACCCTGGTGCTGGTTAAAAGTTAATAAGTTACTTTCACTGGGCTGGTCCATGGCCTAATGCCTAAAAACACGTCTGGTGTGACGAGGTCTGTGTTCATCCATCCACTCATGGGCTGCAGAGATTGTGTGACCATGTCAAAAGTTATTAGTCACTATATTCACCTATGTTAGTAATTATTAGTATATTGTGCCTAGTTTTGAATGACAGGTGACACATATTAATACATAACAGATATGCACAAAATCAAGACCTGCATTTAAAAAGTATAGAAGAATATCAATTAAATGTACTTGGCATTAAAGTAAAAGTAGTCATTCAATTGCTTGAACCTTTTCAACCAAGATTTGTTGTCACGTTTTAGTAAGGCAGGTGGACCCAAACGCAAAAGACAAACCAGGAACTGAAGAAAAATAACTATTTAATCCAAAATAAAGTAAAAAAAACGCAAAACAAGGCACGAGGATCACGAGGAGCACGAGTAGCACGAGTAGCACATGGAGCACATGGAGCACATGGAACACATGGAACACATGGAACACATGGAACACATGGAACACATGGAACACAAACTCTGGGAGTGTAGACAACAAACTGATGGAGAACAAAGGGAAACAACAGGTATATATACACACGAGGAACTAATCACTAACAAGACACACCTGGAGTAGGAAGGTACTGGGAGAAGGAGGGAAACACTAGGATTGGTTAACAAGACAGAAAACAAGGGTGTGGCCGGCAAGAACACAAGGGCTGGGCTGACGAGACTAACACAGGGCAGGTGTGCAGGGGAACACAGGCTGAGCAAGACTACAGGGAAACAAGAGGGCCAAACAGAGCAGGGACAGAAAACCACAACAAGAAACACAAGGAAGACAGGAACACAAAAGTCCAAACACAAGTCCATAAACCTAATAGTCCAAAGAAACAAAGTCCAAAAAACACAGAATCATGACATTTGTGTCAGAGTTTGTGTTATTCTACAACAGTTTAAGGTCTTTTTTATCACAGATGTTCACAGTGTACAAAAACAAACAAACAGTATACTGAATTCAGTCTAATCCCAGGTGTGTTATTCTAAATTTTGACACCAATATTTAAATTTTTACTGCAAATGAATATCGGTTATAAATATCGGTTATCGGTTTCCTTGATTACTAATAATTGGTATTGCTATCGGCCCTAAAAAAACATATCGGTTGATCCTTACTTATAATGGTAATGATTATCTGGATCGAGAAAAATGTGCAAAGTGTCATGAGTGAGGTAGAAAGAGGCAGAAACCAGTCTGAACATCAGTGCAAAAATGTAACATACAAGGGTAGAATAGAATAGAAAGCTTTACTGTCATCATACAAGGGGCATGACGAAATTAAGGATAGCTGCCATATTAAGGTGCATAAGGTAGATTAACTGTAATTAACAATAATAATAACCTAAGGTTCAAAGATAAACCGGGCGAGAAGTGTAAAGTGCAAATCAACAGTCTGATTGACAGTAAATTATAGTAATTTAGGCATGAGGTCGATGTACCTGTTCAGTGCATAATGTGCATATGCATAATGTATATGTATATTCTGTATAAGTACATGTGCATGAAAACCATGTAGCAGCAGCAGCAGCCCCTGATTCCTGGAACTGGGAGTCGGGAGCTGACTGAAGGACATGGTAAAAAAGTTCTGTTTCAGCAGACAGGGGAGGAGTTGTACAGTTGAATGGCCACAGGAGGGAAGGACCTCCTGTGGCGTTCTGTGGAGCACTTGGTCACTCTGAGTCTTAGGCTGAATGTGCTCCTCTGACTCTCTGTTATAGGCTGTGCGTGACATCACCACAAAGTCATAGTTGGCAGACAGCCGGTGATCACAATGTTTGTGTTTCAAGTCCGCAATTCAGCATGTTTTCATATTTGTCTGGTTACTTTTCCACCATGCAACATGCAGAGAGGACAACATCATCTCTCTCAAGGTAAGTTGGCTAATTGTTTTTAAATCGATTCAAGCAGCCGACTGTCAGATAAAGGATTATCTAAAATGAAGCGCAGCTGCGGAGCTAGTTCAGGCAGAAAACTCGAGACATGCGCCACACACATACTTTCACATATACATTCACATATACTCTCACATGCTCACGTGATATCTGCTTGATCCTCCTCTGCAATGAGGCGCTCTATTAAAGCTGCTTATGCCTTGCACCTATCGCTGCTCTGCTGCTCTGCACCGCTGCACACACACTGACGCAAACACTCTGCCTAGACTCCAAACTAATTATTTGTGCTATACATACTTATATCTGTGCATGCTTTCCATAATTTTAATCGAGTTGGCTGACTGAACTTTCTGTTGCTTTCCGTCTCCATCCTGAGTCACAGCATGGAGACGAATGTAAAAGTCAGAATTTAGTGTCACTAACCTGAGCAGATCACACCAGCATCTTCTTGATGGCCGCAGTTATGAACGCCAAACCCCTTATGCTGACACTGTGACAGTGCTGACTGACTACCCGAACAGTCAACATCATCCATCCAGATCGGGCCGCTGCCCTGTCCGAAATGGGCACTACCAGGTGCCGAGGTAGCTGGGCCACAGCCCAGCTGTCTGCAGACCACGTGGGCATCATTTATGTCCCAGCTGTCATCACACACCGTCCCCCACTGGTTGTCATGGAAGACCTCCACTCTGCCAGAGCAGTCGTTACCATCCACCACTCGCACTGGAGATCTGGCTGTCAATCAAACAGTAAAACAGGGAAACAGTAAATATACACCTGGTATTAACATGAATCCAGACTGTTTCTAGATATGATTTAGACAGATTACGTTTACACCTGGGATTAATATGCATCTCCAGTGTCCGCATTGAGACATCACACTATACATTAAAGTCTCTCTCTCTTTTTTTTTCTTTTTTTTTTAGATGTGCAGCACCTCTATGAGCTGTAGGTGAAGCTCACTCACTCACATCC
>OMLF01054115.1:0-12378 GCA_900302615.1 Holocentrus rufus
TGGAAGCAACTTAAAATAAAATATAAAAATGTAGTTCAAACGGGTAAGACCCAGGCATGTCATTTTAATCACATTTTACATGCTAAAGTTAATATCTTTCAGTGGATTTCAGTGTGCAGCAGCTGTATCCCCAACATAATTCACACCCATAAATGTCTTCTCACCTAAATCGTGTTATGTTAAATAATTAAACCCATTTAAAGTAACAGACTTCGACTCTAGCCAACAGAAAAACAGGTGTTATATATATTATATTATATTACATTTTATACAACAGTTAGATCCGGTCAAGCGATTTGACTGATCAAGAGGCATTCCACCAGTGCTGATATACAGTATAACATCACTCTGACATTTAACTATATGTATTACTGCGCTTTACAAGTGTTATGTAATAATCTATACTAACGTCCGTGAAGCGCATTGCAACAAACTTCGTACCGCGACAGCGTTCTCAGAGGAGGACGAGAGGGAGGAAAAAATAGCCTGGAGACTGCTGTGCAAACTTCCAGGTGTGTTCAGAGCTGCTAGCTAGCCTGCGCTAGTGTAGACCTATAAAAGTAGCAAGCTAGCTTGCGGTCGGGAAATTGTGTTGCTTAGCAACCGTTCAGTTGCTTCAAATCTGATGGACCTATTTGTGCCGGCGGAGCGGAATATTGATACAAATCATAATCTACTGCCCGTTTCGACCGTAATTTGAGAAATGCTGTTGTTGGTAGAACTTTTGTATAAAAGCAATATCACACGAGAGGGAGTGATGTTATACTGAATATCAGCACGGCTGTGATTCGGTCATAGGTACGAGGCCGCAGGCCGAGTGCCGCAGATAACAGTTCTACCAACAACAGCATTTCTCAAATTACGGTCGAAACGGGCAGTAGATTATGATTTGTATCAATATTCCACTCCGCCGGCACAAATAGGTCCGTCAGATTTGAAGCGACTGAACGGAACACACCTGATATTGCTTAATTACAGGTATTTTATGTATTAAAACGGTATGACTCAAAAAAGAAAATGGTCTGGAAATGGTAAAACGTCTGATAATAATTTCACGACGTAAGTTGAACTCCCTACGGAGTAAAATTGCCCCTTCATCCACGGGATCTTCCACAAAAAGACATGCCATGTTCATGAATAACTTTTGACAGCTTGATTTTTTTCAATGATGGCAAGACTCCGCTCCAACCCGCGTGCTGCATGACTAAATGAGGAAATGAAATGGTGTGTAAGAGGGCGGAGACAGTGAGATAAGTCAGTTTGTTGAAGAAAACCTGCTCCCGACCAGGTTAGGTTCACAGACCTAGTTACCGTGGTAACAGACTCTGAGTTAAAGTTATCTCTCTTTTTGAAACGAGCTGGAGTTACCCCGATTTATTGGGTTTGACTTAACTCACTTTGTGAAACGGAAAACCCTTCATTTCAGGCTGAACAAACTCAGAGTTTCACTAAACCTTCTTTGTGAAACGGATCCCTGGATGCACCTAATACATTATGTGTATTCATTTCGTATGGGGCTAATGTCTGTCTTTGATTAATCCTCTAATCTGTAATTGCATTTATTATTATTTTGTGACATATGAATGTCAATAAATAAATAAATAAATAAATAACAAAGGTCCTAGCAGTATAATCCATTTGTTTCGTACAACTGCAACGGCCAAAAGGCATAGATTTACCTCATTGATTTACCTATGTACCTCAGAAATAACATTATACTGTGCCTGCTGTGTGTTTGGTGAGGTCTGCAAACAAAATCTTCAAACAAAATGATGTAGGGGCCACAACTCAGTCAGTAAGGCCGCGTTGAAAACATCACATCACAAAACAAACACTTTCCAATTTGGCCTCCTTATTCACACGAAAATGGTGTCTTAGGTGACTGAACGCGCTGGTAACTTCTGGAAATGCTCCCAAGAGTGGAATTTTTCCAAAGCGGCCTTTTTCTTTTTGCTGTGTGGACAGTGAAAACAGTATGAACGATGTGATAACACTGATGTCACTGCCGCCACTTTGCTTCTTTGCATATGCCCAGAGATGCTGACATGGATGTGATGCTGACATAGCAGTGAATTTCAACACTCTCCATTATTTTTGTATTAATTTGTTCCTGTCAGTAGGAAAGCAACCCCCCCCACCCCAAACACACACCCACACCCACACACACACAGTTTTAGACATTTATATTTGTACTTGCACTCTTGTGTGTGTACAGAGACATTTTCAAAAACATAAATAACACCTTTGAGAAATAAAGTTGCCTTTTCAAAAATATCCATGCACATACACATCAGTAAAATAAATATTGTAAATAATGGGGGAGATACAGGCTTTTTGGACCCCAACTGTTGCACTGTAGTGGATTTCCAACTGACATCTGTCATCATCCAGGCTGAGGAGGTGGAGGTGGATTCACATCAGTAATAATCTGGACTAGTCTGACAACACATTGTGAGAAACACACATTATGAGAGTATTTTTTGAGGGGGCTAAACACATTTGATGCATGCTACACATGACCCTACATGCCTTACCAATCAGTAGTGGCTACTGGCCGGTGCACTCTTCATTTCTATTGTGTGCTGGGGAGGCAGTATCAGGGCAATGGATGCAGGCACAGTGAAAACTGTATAATTAACACAGATGAGAATGAGCAAACGCAGAGTAAATGATTGCATAAAATGACTTTTCACGACTCACATAGACAGGCCTGCAATGACTGGAAGAAAACACTGCTGGAAGGAAATGCTGCAATACTTTGAATTTGCTTGGCCTGGGTTATATGCCATTTTGTTGAGCTTTTTAAAATGCAAATTAATTGATGCATGTTAGAACACTCCTGCTTTGGTGACGTTGAAAAACCCACTCTTAACTCACCAATACTTTGTTAACTGTGACCGTTATTTCCCCAACATTTATAAGCAGCTTGCTGTTTCAAGCAACTGAATAGTACAACAAACGACTTAAAGGAATAATCCAACATTTTGGGCAAAATACCCTTTTGCTGACTTACCCACAGTGAGACAAGATGTTTGACGCCACTTTCACCGATGTATGTCCACTGTTTTGGTTCCTATGGGTAGCATTTTGTGCTAGCTTAGCATAAAGACTTAAAGTCTACAGGAGTTATTAGCCTAGCTTCATCAAAGTGAAAAAAACCTACATAGTACATGATACATTGTGTAAATAAGACAGTTTCAGTTGTTGGAAGTTTTATTTTTTTTACTTTGATATAGCTAGGCTAAAGTCTTTATGCCACGCTAACATGAAATGCTACCCAAAGGAACCAAACCAGTGGACATTCAGAGGTGAAAATGGTATCAAACATCAAACATCTTGTCTCAGTCTGGGTATGTCGGAAAATTTGTATTTTACCCAAAATGTTGGAGTATTCCTTTAATGTTTCAGCTTTCTTTCACTGCTTTGACTTGATTGTAGCCTACATGGATAGATGGTGATCCACAGGTTGCTGTAGCAAGTAAGATGTGTTGAACCTCCTGGGAGCCACTTTTCATTGGCAGGATTTGCAAAATGTTACACATCACTTATTTAATCTTTGTTTTTGGGGGATGTAAAGCTGGGGTGTTGTCTCTGTTGTAGTGCATAGTCTTTTGCCTCTATTTGCAGGTGAGATGGTGAGAGGATTGTATTGAAACTGTCTGGGTGTACACAGAGTTAATGTATACTACTGTATTGTAACCACCTGTATGCTAGATAATTATTGGGGTATAAAAAATGAGCAGGACAATAGCTGGACGGGCTTTGGGGTATCTCCTGCAGGGGCAGGCACAGATCACCGTTCATTTCATGCTCAACCTGTTTTGTCATATTTTACTAACTAAATATCTATACTAAAACAATATTGTCGTCTCTGAGAAGTCATTGAACTACTACACACACACAAACAATGCAATTCACTCTTGTGACAATTTTTGACGGCTGCGATCTTACAAAGTTTTATGTAAGGCTGCATTCAAGAGCATAAAACTGTAGACAAATGTACCAGAGCTTCTGAAGTGCTTCCGGTCAGATAACAGTAGCTATGGTGAGGCCTAAGTCATACTCTTATCTGAGGTCCAATTTATACCCTCTGCACCTACAGAGCACCTTTAACCTCAACTTCATATGTCTGTGATGAGCCAAGAGCTGATTCAAATGCTCTTCTTACCCGCTGTCATCAGGCTACTACAATTTTTCCCAGCCAACTACAAGGAGCACGTCAGTTTTTTATACAGATTTCTCTGTTGCCGTGGTCTGGAGTAGCCTGTACAGCAGTGCTGTCTGGGACAGTTATCTGCATTCATGCATGCCTTGTCCATTTTTTTGGCACATTTCAGTGTTGATTTCTTAATCTGGTTGGTGGGGATGCACAATTCTGCATCTTGTCATATTTCTGTACATGTGTTAACTCCATTTGTAAATGCGATGATGTGAATAGCTAACAATGCATTTGCATGCTTAGACATGTTTTATTACCCTAGCTTATGTAATTCACATAAGTTTTGGGACCCCTAAAGGGACTGGAAGAAAAAAAAACTCTGCCATAAATTAAAAATATTATATAAATTTTTAATTTTTAAATTTTTCTTTTGAAATACCTAATTAGTTTTATCCCCAGAAAAAGGCAAAACATTCAATGGGTTGTACTGCTCTCCTCTCTGCATAAGCAGCCTGTTACAGTAGCTACATGTAGCTCATTTTATGTTGAGGGGTCACAAGCCAGAAAGGTTGAGTTCATGTCAGTAACTAACAATTGCACATCTGTGAATCAATTTGGCTTCATACATGGCATGAATTCCTAGATTTGTAACATCTTTTCAAGACCCACTCCATCATTTTTTGTTTTTTGATGTATTTTTGCCAAATAATCCATTACTACAGTATAATGTCCTCTAATGTGCTCTGCTTGTCACAGAGCATTGTGTTCGCTTCACGGCGGTCAAAATGCTACTTCCCTGTTGCACTCACAGAAATCAGGATTGACGCCACATAAGTTTAGCGGTCTCTTACATCACAGACCGGTAACCACTCGTAGATCGATCAGGGCCGATGTTTGTCTAGCTAACATTAGCAACACACAGCTGATTGATAACATAGTCAACCGGAAGCCTCGTGTTATCTATTGCTGTTATGTTTCTAATGTTGTAAAGAGCGAAACATTTAAAAAAAATGTCTCTTCTGATACATCCACTTACAGGCAACCCTGTACAATTTGCTCTTCTTCTTCATCAGAATCGGCCTCTGGTTCAAACATTTCAAAAATCGTTGTTGTATGTCATATTGGTTTTCTCCCATTCATCTTTGCAGAAGAACGTAAATTCTTTCAAATGAAACCATACAAGTCCTCTGTAGGTCAGTCAGCAGAGAAGAGGTCCAAAAATACCAGTTGTAGCATAAAAATGAATGTGAACAAAGCAGATTATGCCAATATAAAAAACACAAGTCCTGCTACCCATTTCTTGAGAAAATTAAATGGTTCTTTTCTTGTTTTTCTCCTATTTCAATTGGAAAGTAGATCCGGCAGGTAGCTTCTGCAGGGAACTTCTGCATAGTAAACTTGATATCGCTTTCACAAATAATTGTAATTACATGAAATAAAATGGGTATTGGGACTTGTTGCTTTTTATATTGGCATAATTTGTTTACATTCATTTATGTGCTTAAAGAGTAATTTTGGGACCTGTTCTGCTGCACTATGGGAATGAATGGAGAGATGCAAATACAGTATTCTGAATTAGCAGTCCAGAGGAGCATGGAGCCACTAATGAGGATATTTCACCACTATGTGGACTCTGATCACGTCCAGGTAACCATACAGCCAACACTCTACCAAAGTTTCATTTTGCTTTAAGACATTTTGGCCCCCAGAGTTTTGGGGGATCAACTATGTGTTCTTGTATAATTACAATGGACAGGATGTTGTTTTTAGTGATAAGTGGCTTCTTTCTTGCCAGAATATGCATGGAACGCCCAGCCTGCCACCCAGTCCTGAAGTTGTTTTGAAGTTGCTGTTGGCCACTCTGTAGCATCCTGATGAGTTTCCTGCATGGCCATCCATCTTGAAGGGACGGTTGATCTGAGCAGGGTCCTGCTGCAGCCTAGTTTAGTGTTGTTTGTTTATGGTGGATCCCCATTAGTGGATGCACAAGCAACAGACTAGTCTTCCTAGTAGTGATTGGCTGACTATAAAATGTTTACCAACATGTAATTTAAATTCTGAACCTGATCTGAACTTCTAATCACATTTTTCCTTTAATAAGGCACAATTTACTTGAGTATATTTTGTTTATGCTAACCACATTTTATGAAAACACTGTCATGTTATACTTATAATAGAAACAGAATAGAAATAAAATAATGAATAATAATAGAAATAATAGAAATAAAATAAAATCTATAAATAACACATACCTTTAGTTTACCTTTTTTCTCACATTTATCACTTGAATTCTTAAAAAAAAAGATTAAATATATCTGTCTATGAATGTACTGTCAACCCTGTTACGCTTATGAAACTCATCTACATAAGGCTTTTTTCCATAACTCAAATGATTTTTCATCGCACACTTTTCTCATTGCTGTTGTTGTATATCCCTAATGTCTGTGTGGAAATTGCTTTTTCATTTGCTTATGAAATAATCCATGACTAATTCTTCACAAAAAAGTAGTTATACATATTGCCTGTCTGCATAAGGTTGTGAGTTGTTGCACGTATTTGATATACAGTATGTGACAGTGTTTCGTGGGTTGCGTGTTCCCTCAATCAGCTTTCAGGTTGGAAGCAAGATGAAGCCATAAGCCATTGTGTGATCACAGCAGGGTGCGAGAGAGCGCGCTGCACAGCAAGCAAACAAAACAGGCTCATTATATCCCTGCTGATAGAAGGTCAGCTGGTGTATCTCCACAACAGAAACGCTTCAGTTATTGTTGCACAACAGAGGCTCTCAACCTCATGAAGTGATTGGATGAAAGAGATGATTTTTAAACTCCATTTTCAGACTATTTCATTTGATTTACTTTTGTGAGAAGGTTTCTCCATACTGTGCTTCATGTACTTTAACATCGTGTTGGGACATCATTAACATTAAACCTCAGCCCCTGGGATGAGGAAGCTAAGTTCATTATGCAAAAGAGACGTCCCAGGCCAGAAAGTGAAACCATGCAAATGTGCAACACGTTCTCCCAACTCAATCTATGACACTCTAGGTACCACTCAAACATCACTTTTGGCCGTGCTGGCTCTTCCAACCCTGATGCTCGAGTCTTCCATTTACTCACTATGATGTCACTCGCAAATAAAAGACAAAACAGTCACAGTTTAGCCACAAAAACAACTTGGTTAAGGTTAGGACAAGGTTCGGTTTAGGCATCAAAACGACTTGGTTAAGGTTAAGGTTAATTATATAGTTGAATGCTGTGGTTTTTCATTATGTCAGTATATTCAGTCTGGGAGTTATATACTCCAACTGCATGGCATATTGATACTTCTGCTTTTCTTCTACACCAGAACCTTATTTGCCAGGCACAGCAGGTGCATGGAATATGACTAGGACACAAGTCGCACCGGTTGCCAACTTTGCAAGATTTAGCGACTTTTCAGACGCCCTGGTGACTTTACTTCTCAAAAGCAAGTCTTGTGATTTTTTACAACCACATTAACACAACAGTCTTAATGTGTTGACTCCCAAAGCATTTGGTGACAAATCTCCACAGCTAATGCCAGCGCACGTAAATTTGCACTACTTGTTTGTCTAATCCTACGAGGCCTGATGATCACAGTGTTTCCAATACACAGTGTAGCTCCTACCTTGGCTCAGAGCGCAGATGGTCTTTTGCGGGGAGGGGGGTAGTAAATATATTGATATGCAAATTAGTGTAAAACATCAGCTGGCGACTTCTAGCAAGATTTCAAACAGCCAATGGTTACTTTCCCTGGAAAACCGTTGGCAACAGTGATAAGTCGGTTACACAACACAGGATTGACACAGTTGGTGTAGAAGAAAATGTGATGAAAGTGTATTAACAAAAACATAAACAGATCACAACTGTGCATTCAAAGCCGAAGAATTATTCCAATGCAAACATTGGCATAACTTCTGCTTCTTTTTTCATTACTTATATATTTGCCCAATAAAGAACAGAGTTGATTTGCTCAAAATTATCTTTAAGTTTCTCAGAAGTGTCTTAACTCTGGTTTAGCTCTTGAAGACATTGATGCCTCTATGCCATGGTAAAAAGAGACTTCAGAGAGATCGAAGCAGTTGCTTGGTTGTCTCATGTGATTTGGCAGGTTTGTGGAGTGTACCATTAATATCAGTACAGACGATCAAAAAAAAATGGGTCATCACCCCGGTCTGGACCCTGGAGCAGTGAAATTGACAGGCACAAATCAGACATCATGTCCCTGAAAATTGGATTCATCACCTTGTTTCCAGCTTCAACAAGCCACTTCAGAGTGGACTGATCAGAGAGACCGTGCGGCAGCTTGGAGAGAAAACGATTTGGCTCGCGATGGAAAAACTGCCCGCAACAATATTTCGCTGGATAAACAGCATTCTAACTTGTCGCATCACCTGTTGCCTGCTCAGTGTGAGGAACGTTCTTAGCACAATTTCCTGGAGGCAGATAGATGTCACAGATATGTAAATACAGGATGCAAAAGTGTGTACGCAGCGGCGGGGGGTGGCCACTTCTTGCTCAGAGTGTGTGCATGAGAAAGAGAGGAGCCGATGGGAAGAAAACAGAATGGAGGAAGAGCCGAGGCGCTGCATGAATGGAGTGAATTCTAAGTGAAACACCTCTCTCTCTTTTAGAGCTTCGGTACTTGATGGCCTGTGGCGTCTTTGACAAGAAGCTACGAAATCCACCTTGATACGATCCGTTACATTAAGACACACCTCCCATCAGACGGCCTCGACTGACTCCCACTTCTGATGCAGTATTTATATCAGTGGAGCCTATTTGCCATTCGTTTTGATCTTGAAAGAAACAGTAATAAATAAATATATGTAGTGAAACAGTGCATAATGCATGGCAACAAGAAGGAAACTAGATCTGGTGACATGAAGACAGAGCTCCACGAAAACTGGTACCAGTGACTGAAAATGTGGCAGTTGAAGGAGAAATTGAGATGAAAGATAGACATATCAGCACACACATGCTTTTACACACACAAGCATGCCACATAAACACTGGTGCGCACACTCAGACACACACATTGATGCAGCCGCATGGTGGCCTGTGGCATCTTCAGTGGCACATGTACAAGGGCCTCAGCCATATACTTTGAAGGAATATAGAAATGAGATCAAAGACAGGCATGCAGACGTGCACACACACACACGCACACACATGAACACACACAACCAAACAACTTCAGCAAGAGATATATTGTCAGAGCGTGCCTCACATTTTCAAAGTTTTCAGGGATTTGGATTGAGAAAAGTTGATGTTCTCTTTGGCATCAGTGCATTTTTGATATTTTATGACACAGTTATGTTAATGTAAATACTCTAATTGTGATCAGTCAATTAAGGAGGAGGAATACTCCAAAATACACTTCTTCCAAATGACCCAGACTGAGACTGCCTCATTTCCTGTAGGTAGCCTTTCGTGACTTGAAGTCTACAGGAGTCATTAGCCTAGCTCTGTCAAGTGAAAATCCTAACAGTGTATCATGTGTGTCACATGGTAATGACATAGGACCAGGTAAGTTCCAAGATGTGTCTTTCAAATACACATTATACTTTGTCAACTTATTTTTTTTTATTTTTTTAGGAATACAGAGGAAAGATTTAGAGGGATGACACGCCGCACATGTCCCAGGCCAAACCCAGGACTCCACAGCTGATGCTGTCCTACACCTTGACTGGCTAACCCACCAGGGTTCCCCCCCCGTTTCTATTGTTATGGGAATAGTGAACAAAATGAAATGACACATATTGTCTACTATCAAAAGATTGCGCTTTGAAAATCTCTGATATGGTGTATGGCTTTAAATGATGGTGGCACATTAGCACACTAGCTCATGAAATGCCAAAAGCACTAACATCCTAAAAGCCAATATTTCAGCGCACACCTCCTCCACATCAAATCTAAAAAGCCATTTGCCTGAACAAATTGTCCTCCAGTCACACACACAGCAACACACACACACACACACACACACACACACACTTGCATCTTCAAGCTGCCATGGTGTATCACCGGTGTATTGTTTGCCTGTGATTATCAAACCCACTCATGTTCTATTTCTGCCATGCATTAACCTTTTAAATCATAGTGTGTCCCTCAGACACACACCGCATTCCACTGACATCAGGGAGAGCAATGCAAACAACACAGTTGCTTCCACCACTGGGCAAAATGTGGGGGTAATTTGTGTGTCACACACTCGACTTCCCCTTTATCACCCGGTGAAAGCTAATTTGTTTTGAAGCCATCCTTGCAGTAGTTAGTCACATAGTAGGTTTGCAAGGGGCCTTTGCGTGACACAGAGTATGGGGATGGAGGGATGCGCATGAGATGACTGGCCACGAGTTAATGTGAAGAGAAGCAGGGGGACTGTGGTCTGAGGAAAGAGAAAAGGAGAGATTGATAGAAGAAGAAAGGGCACAGGAAATAGAGGTAAACAGGAGGAGAAAGATGTGGAAAGGATCATGATTCAGGCGGACGCAGAGGGTTTGGGCTAAGAGAGGCAGGGAGAGGAATTTGGCAAGAAGCCAGAGGACTAACAGAAAGACAAAACACCATGCACCTTGCAGCCAATAATGCCATATTACAGCACAAAATAAGATAATCTATGAGCATTGGCCATATAAGACTAGTTGACTTTATCACTGGTGTTATTATAGTGAGCAGCTACTGTAGAAACAAACTCATGTCCTGAAATGCAGAAGAAATGTGAGACAAATATGTTTTCTCAATGACATCAGGCTGGCCAGCTTTAAAAAAAATGGTTCAACCAGAAATAATTTAAAAAATGTAATTTTTTCAACACCAGTGATGTATTCATGTCCATATAACATACAGCAACTAGCTACATTTACATGCACACAAGAAACCTGATTACTGAGAGAAACCGGGTTATATTACCATACGCTGATTACTGAAAACCCTGTTCACATGCAGTCCTCAGTAATCGGGTTTCTCACCCACAGTAACTGACCTGTAAATACAGGTCAGTTACTGTGGGTGAGAAACCCGGGAATGGGTTTACATCCCTTAAGCCGGTTTCGGTATTCCCATTTACATGGCAGTTTAGAAATCGGGGAACTGCTGTCTGAGGTGAGTAATCTAATTTCTTAAGTGCATGTAAACTGCCCCTGACCAAAGATTTTCCTTGTCGACTAGTAGCCGTTAGTTCAAGCCTTTAGTCGACTAGTTGTCACACATTTATGATATTCATTTAATTATTTAAATATATATTTTTGGGGACATCAGAAAATGGTTTGAGCTCTGGAGCAAAGAAAGAACGTAATAAGAACCCTAACACTGTTAACAATATACTACATTACAGAGTGATACAAAACCATAATAATAAACCTTTTAAATATAAATTTACAAGCACAGGCACAACGCGAGTGTATGTTAACAACACCAGCAAACGCGCTAATGATTTTGAAGTGAATGCACCTATCGGGAGAAATGCACATTAAGTTAGATTTGCAGTAAGCAAGATATTTGCCTTCCCCTCCCCTAACCCTAACCTGGATAAGCCTAACCCCCAAATTCCACCAGATGCGTCTCCGTTGCGTCTCCGCTGCACTGCGTGAGCGCTGCGTCTTTACTGCGTCTCTGCACAGTTTCAAATTCCACTGGCTGCGTCTTGGATGCGGAGCGTCGTCGCCTGCCAGCTTTGTTTACAACCCAGATTTTGTTGTTTTGGTGATCATTTCGGGATTTCTGTGCGTTGGTTGTTCGTGTTGTTAATCATATTAAATGTAAAACAAATAGCCATAATCATCCGTGCAAAATAGAATGACTCATTACTACATCAAATAATGTCTCACAACTTTTGAGCGGATTTACAGGATGGATAACTACTTAATGGCTGTTTACTTTGAAGTTTACAAAATCACGATATCACATGTTCTTGTAGCTAATTAGTTGATAATGCTCACCATCCACTCCAAAAACTGCTGTAATCGAGGCCCATGCCTTCTCCTTTCTGATGTTATCCTTATAAAAAGGATCTTAGATGATCCTGTGCTTCTCCACTTCCAAAATAAATCTCTCGTAATCCATGATGTCTTGTCGATGACCAACTATTGACTTCTGACCGAATGTTTACTCCGGGGGTCTGCAAATTGTGTTTTATTTTGAAAATTCGACCGGATGTATACACAGTGCGATTTCCTGTCTGGCTCGATCTGCTCT
>OMLF01054118.1:5232-15405 GCA_900302615.1 Holocentrus rufus
TGGAGAGGGGGGCTGCTCAACCATTACTGTCGCTGACCCCGGTCCGGCTGCCGGCCAACCCGGTCCACACAGTCATCTACCCTCGGCAGTGGGTAGGAATCCGGCTTAGTAACACTGTTGAGTTTGCGAAAATCCGAAGAAAACCGTGATGTTTGATCTGGTTTTGGAACCAAAAGACATGGTGAACTCCACGCACTGTTATTGGGCTCAGCAATGCCATGCTCTCTCATATATTCTACCTCCCGTTTAATTAACGCACGCTTCTCAGGATTTACCCTATAGGCATGTTGTTTTATAGGCTGGGCATCGCCGACATCTGTCGTGTTCCAGTACATTGGTTTCAGTTGGAATATCCGAAAAAATGCTCTGGAATTCATTCAGTAATGACACCACATCAGATTTTTCTGGCGAGTCTAGATGTGACAGGTACTCATCCAAGTTCTTGAGGATGTCAGAGTTACCAAGCTGACCTCCAGGTAAGGTTGTCTTATGGTCGTCGCTGTGTGATTAGCCCATACTCCCCACAGCACGTTCAACAGACAGCGAGTTCTCAGCTCTTTCTGCCTTTCCAATTTCAGAGGTAACATAAGGTTTCATCATGTTTATGTGACACATCCTGTTTTCTCCTCCGCTCAGGTGTTGCAACAACATAATCCAGGTTGCCAACCTTCCTCACCACAGTATATGGTCCAGAGAAGCTCGCCTCAAGTGGAGAACCAACAACAGGCAACAAAATCAAGACTTGGATCTCCCACATTAAACGAGCGAGTTCGGGCCTTGCGGTCGTACCACACTTTCATTTTTGTCTGAGCTTTTTTCAAAATTCTCATTGGCAACTTCACAAGCCCGCTGCAACCTATAATGAAAAGCAGAGACATGGTCCAGCAGGTTTGATTGAGAGTCTGAATCTTCTAAGAATTTATCCTTCAGCATAGCCATTGGGCCTCGAACTTGGTGACCAAACACCAGCTCATTTGGACTGAAACCCAGGGACTCTTGGACCACCTCTCAGATTGCAAACACCAGGGGAACCCCTTCATCCCAGTCTCGATGAAATTCATAGCAATAGGCTCTCAGCATTGATTTCAAGGTGGAATGGAATCTCTCTAAAGCCCCTTGACTCTGTGGGTGATAAGCACTAGACGGACAGTGAGCACTCCCTAGCTGCTGTATCACTTGCTGGAAGACTTGACATGAAGTTTGACTCTTGTCTGATTGCACAATTTTTGGTATGCCAAACACAAAAGAACTTTACCAAAGCTTTCACCACGTTCTTAGCAGTAATTTTCCTAAGAGGAACAGCTTCTGGAAAACATGTGGATGCACATATGGTGAGAAGGAACTGATTTCCACTCTTTGCTTTGGGTAAAGGTCCAACACAATCCACCAGCACTTTGCTGAATGGCTCATCAAAAGCGGGTATGGGTTGCAAAGGTGCAACCGGCACCACTTGGTTTGGTTTACCAGTAAACTGGCAAACCTGGCACGTCCTGCAAAAATTCCTTACATCTTGCTTTAAAACAAGGCCAAAAGAAATTTTGCAACACAGTCATAAGTCTTGACTCCAAGATGGCCTGCCATAACACCTGCATGACCTAGCCTTAGTATTTCCCCATGAAGTGATTTTGGAACCACTATTTGAGACACCACTGACTTTGCACCTTCCAACATGGGACATGGCTGCCATTTTCTCATCAAAACGCCACCCCTCTTATAGTACCCCACTGGAGCACTAGCACATTCCTCTTCTGACCGCACGTCAGCAAAAAGGTGACAAGGAGACATCCTTCTCCTGCTCAGCAATGGAGCTGTTTCCGGGACATTTTGATGCCACATGTATAGACCTTGTCTGCTGTCTCTACAGACTCACACCTTGGAAGTCAACTCGGGTTTCCAACGAGTTGGTATCGCACAAACCTGTCTCATACAGCTTCACTGAAGTGCTATCCCCAACATCCCTATCAGCATCAATATGCTCCACGACTTCACCAAGAGGTAAATGAGACTCAGGAGACACAGAATCAGTATCACACAAAAATGTCTGACAAATCATCGAAAGTGTGATCCTTGATGTCTCCTGTGTTGCTATCAGAAAGCTTCTTTGCCATAGCACGCGTAACTACACAAGATGAAAATACATGAGGGTGCAGCTTAGACAATGCATCATCTTGCTCCACTCTGGGCACATCCACAACAATTGGATTTGGGATAGAGACTTTGTCGCCAGCCAAATCATTCCCTAGGATGAAGGTGATGCCTTCAACAGGTATCCCCTGCCTCAACGCAACCTCCACAGGACCTGTAACTATTTCGGATTCTAGGAACACCTTAAACAAAAAAGGTTCTTGAAACCAAGTCATTTCGACTCCTCGGATCAGTGCACTGCTACCAGTTTCCATCTCCTTGGTTAAAAAAGGTAGCACACCCTTGAGTAGGAGGACTGATGCTCCGGTGTCTCGGAGTACTGTAACGGGCTGTTTGATATTTTCACCAAGCAGAGACAAACCCCTTGGATGTGAAGGGCCTAAATTCTTCCAGCACCTCCCCTTAACAGGTTCACAATCAGGGCCTTGCATTTTCTCAATAAAGGGGACTTCCCAGTAAAGCAACCATTTTAGGTTTCTCTTTTTTCAACAAAACTGGGCATTCACGAACAAGGTGACCTTTTGTGTGGCAGTAATGACTCAATTTGACCAGCTGTAAGTGTTTTTCGAGTTGGGGAGGATCCTGACTTAGAGTGGAATGAGGGTTTAGCTGAAGGGATTTTGACATTTGTGCTTGATGACTTTGCAAGAAAACTAGACTTATGCGTGAGTGTAAACTCATCTGCCATCACAGCAGCTTTTTCCAGCGTGAGGTCTCTGTGCTCATTCAAGTAGGTGGCAACTTTCTCATGAACACACCGCTTGAACTGCTCCAGCAAAAGAAGATTTTTCAAGCCATCCAGATCTTTAAACATCTTGTGACTTGCACCAACACTCAAAATCTATTGTTCCCTCACAAACTCCACATAAGTCTGAGACTCACTCTTTTTCAGTTTGCGAAATTGCTGTCGATAGGCTTCTGGCACCAACTCGTAAGCACACAGAATTGCTTCTTTCACAGCTTTATAATTTGAGCTTTGAGCCACAGACAAGGATGCATACACACTTTGAGCTTTGCCAACTAACACACATTAAAGCAGCAAAGGTCTGAACTCTTCTGGCCATTTTAGAGCATCAGCAACCCACTCAAAAAGAACAAAGTATTCATCCACCTCTTTTTCATTAAAAAAAAGGTGGCACAAGGCGACTGTTGCGAGCTAGGTCAAAGTCTTGTTTCTTTCCTGCTGGCTTGACCTAATACGAAGCTCTTCCAGTTCTAACTCCTTTAAAAACGTATGTTTTGCTCTTTCCCCCCCTCCATTCTTGGTGAGCCAATTGCATTCTCATTTGCTCAAATTTTATTTGTTCCAACTTGAGCTGCACATCTAGCTGCTTCAACTTCACTTCAGTGTCTGAGTCGCCCTCTTCACTACTCTCAGCCACACTTTCTGCTTTTGTCTCAGAAACTTGAGTGATAATTTGCTTCTCCAATAAACCAGTGACAGCTTGTTTTATCACATCTTTTCTGCTTCCTGAAGCTACTGAGATGCCATACTTTTGAGCAATCTCAATAAGGTCTCTTTTTACAATGGTTAAGTGTATCCCAGATAGGATTCTCCACAAATAGCTCCAGATTGAACTCCATGATTAACACAGTCATCAAAACCCACTACTGAAAGCAACCCACAAAATTTCTGTGCAGCCAACAGGCACAACACGAGCCCCCAATTGTTACGTTTCCCCCACGAAACAAAACTTAATGGCGGTTGCTGGCTGGGGAAACTAACAAAAACAAACTGTTAAACACAAAATGGGTCTCTTGGGGTTGAAAAGGTGATGGGGATAAATTGTCCACACATACACCCACTAGGTCTATCAAAAGGGATAGGTTAACAAAAGGACTGGGCCCGAAAAACTAAATATGGGGAGTCACTAAAAAGGAGGGATTGGCGTTGGAGAAAGTAAACCCTTAAGGAAAATACACATTCATACACCACACCACACCACACCACACCACACCACACCACACCACACCACACCACACCACACCACACCACACCACACCAAAACCAAGAGAGCTAACTGAAGGTGTTAACCCTCCGGCGTCACACATTCAACTGAAACAGAGCTCCCAACCTCCTTTTATAGTGGAGCCCAGCTGATTGAATTCAGCTGCACTAATGAGGACAGGTGCCAATAGCTGCACCTCATGAAGGGGTGGAGCTTACAGCTGACCTTTCACCATAACAGGACATCTTTATAAATATATGGGAAGTGGTGTGATTTTAAAATTAGTCACCTGCCCTGATCACTGATTTTAATGCAGGTCTAGGCGCACATGTAGGTATTTTTTCACTACTCTCCAGTTACAACTGCAGGCGAAATTAACGCTAACCGTTACCTAGATTTTTTAAATTGCATCCTGGCGGGAGGATCTTCAACTACCTTTCAACCAACCTTTCAACTAAAAGTGTTTTTGCTAATCTGATAGATGGAACTATCTGACATCACATGTAGACCTATTTGGGAACCAATATGTATTAAAAAAAACAACAGTAAAAAACTAGAAAGTACAGTAGACCGTAAAAAACTAGAAAATATGTAGTAAAAAAAACGACAGTAAAAAAACTAGAAAAAAGCTAAATTTTCCACTCCAATGGAAGGGAACCTTCAGTAATGTCATCAGAAACAGAAGCAGAAGTAGAAGTAGTAGAAGTAGAAGCAGTGGTGAGTGTGGGAAAACGATGGAGTTGTACAGATTGACTGCTAACACTGAGAAGTTGAAACAGCCAGTCAGAGATGAAGTTCAGATGAACAGACAGCTGCATAAGTTGGAAAAAACAACAAATACTACTGATGCTATCTCTTCTGTAATGATAGAGGTTAGAAGTTGCTAGGCGGTTGCTATGGTGCTCTGGCTGGTTGCCAAGGTGTTGCTACAGTGTTGTGGATGGTTGCTAGGCTGTTGCCAGGTGGTTGCTATGGTGTTTTGGGTGGTTGCTAGGTTGTTGCTAGGCAGTTGCTACGGAGTTCTGGGTGGTCGCTAGGCTGTTGTTAGACGGTTGCTAGGGTGTTGCTAGGCAGTTGCTATGGTGATCTGGGAGGTTGCTAGGCTCTTGCTAGGTGCTCTGGGACCTTGCTAGGGTGCTATATGGGTGCTGCACTGGGTCCCAGCCTGCTTGTGTGCCAATCAGTTCCTTAATGTGTCCCTAATGTCCCTGCTAATATGACTAGTAGATAACAGGCATGTTGAGATGAGAACCAAAGTGCTCCTTGAATATATTCTCAAATGGGGCTTAAGACAGGTAAATGCACACAATTTATTTCAGATAATTAAATCATATTAAGATACATTCACGTTAAATGTTCTACATCTGTATTCTGTTGCATTTTACAGCTCATTCACAAGTGGTGCCATTCTGATTTGGGGTCATAATTTTCTGCCACCTGATTAAGGTAAGATTAAATACAGTTTTAAACTTGATTTAGTGACTATTTTGTCAAATACCGACAATGGTCCATACATACATCAGCTTTTAAAATCTAATAAATGTAAATAGTTTTCTTTTTGAAAAGAGGAAATAACCACATAGTTCTATAGTGCAAATGTGAGTGAAAGTTATTGAGAAAATATATTTGGACGCACCGATGTGAATAACTCATGAGTTTTTACACTCATGGTAGCAAAGCTCTGTGTACAAAACATTCATATAATACCTTCCCACTTTCGGTGGCTAAAATCATATCAGTTGTCAGTAACAAATGTGACTTCTCTGATTTAACTTGAAGCAGGTCAAAATTAAACGTATGTTTAGTTCAGTTTGTGTGCTCTCAGTGGGGAAACAGGCTTCAACACAGCACCACTGTTTGTACTAAGCCAAAGATTGTTTATATGGTAAAAGAAACATCACTCTGTAACACCACTGTACAATAAGTACAACCCTGGTAAAGCATGGTGTGCCAAAGTCAGTGGGTTGCAAATACATAGTTAATCAAAACATCATATTCTGCTACTATGTATGTATTTATTTTTGAAAACACATTACAAATTAGGAATGGAACGGTTCACAAAATCCACAGTTCGGTTCTTATCAAGGTTTTGTGGTCACGGTTTTCGGTTTGGTTCGGCATACATTGTTGTTGTTTTTAACACCCCACAGAATGCCATATATCCCAATAATCCACTGTTAACAGTTTTTTAAAAATCAATTATGTCATGTATTGTCATGTAAAACGTGAAAGAATGAGGCATTTGATACATCATTAAAGCTGGATGAGACATTGCTAGTTCGACATGCCTTTCACTTAGTTTGCAAAAATAGCTATCTTTAACAAATGCTAGGCTAACAAATGCTAACAAAAGAAAAAACAGTTATTCACTGTCACAAAAATACAGTGGAACCATTCTGAACTGACTAAAATATAAAACCTAAACTACATCTTACAAAAATCTCTTATAAAATAAAAGTAAAATGGCTCTTTAAAGCTCTGACCCTTGTATTTGTGAAAACAAAAAATTTAACTGTACTATATTTATAACCACATTACATGCCACCAACATAAAGTGAAGCATCAGCTATTATACTGACACACTGGGGTGATGTCTCTGCAAGTGCCCTGACATGTTGGATGTGTTGCCGCTAGCATATGCAATATGCATTGCACAGTGCTTGCACACAGTGGCTGTTTTATCCACCACTTTCTCACCGCCGTCATCATAGGTCACACGAAATCCACACAACAGACCGATACAATGCCACAGGCGCATCTTAACTCTGGATGTTTGTACTCTCTGCTCGCCATATCTGCAACACACACGCCTCCACAACTGTCCTGATATATGCCTTTGATTCGCGTTGTGCATGATCAAAACGAAACACGCGCTTCAACCTGAGGAGAAAACAAAAAGATAATAAAGAAAAAACATATGAACCGAATGACACTCACGCTCTGAACCAGTCAGATGAACCGAACGGTTCAGTTTTTTTTCATAAACCGTTCCATCCCTATTACAAATTATGGTCCTTTTCCACACCTTACTGGTGGCAATCTGCCTTTTGTGAAACATTTCTTTTAGATAAAATGAATAGAAAGACTGTGCCAGTCTCCAGCTCCACCTTAAGACGGTGGACCCGTGTAGACATAGATAAACGACTCAAACAAATTCAGGATGACTTCTCAAATTTGGATGGGTTGCATGTGGCTAAAATAACACATCATTAATTCAGAAAATATTAATATTGATTACATTCTCAAAAATATGACATTTTAAGCTTCATTTTTCATCAGGCACGAATATAGGGGCATTTGTTATTTATGTTGGACAGCCTTGTTTGTGTTCGGGACACTTAATGTAACATGACTAGACTAATTAACTAGAGACATTTTAATTCAATAAAAGGCATACTAATTAAATGCAAACTTTCTCACTACTTCAATCTATGTAGTGTTGAAATGACACAGTCAAGATATGTTGACTTCAGTTTGTTTAGATGCAAAATGTGTGATATGATTAAATTATGTTCCTCCAATGAATTTTTTTTTTGAGTGTACATGAAGTGCTCAGAGGACAGTGCATTTATTATTGGCTTTTATTTAACATAGTTTCATCTTTCACCTGTGTGAACAAATATATTTTAAAAACATTCTGTAGATTATAAGATGTTGATTTATTTTTGTTCCATTTTAGATTTCCTCCCTGGCAATCACCGGGGCCATGACATAAAACGTGTCACATGGAACATCCTTGCCTGCATGTTCCATGATGATGTCGGGAAGAGAATAAATTGGAAGGGGATAAATGGCAAGAAATCCTTCAGCCAGATGGCATCAAAGACGTTGCTCCTCCGTAAGTAACTGTAATGTAATAAATATTTAAAACACTTTGAAGTCACATGGTAATCTTAGGCCTTGTCCACACAGGATGCGTCACCTGCGTGGTGGCTGCGTTACCTGTCAGTTTTCATTTCGGCACCCATGTTAACAGCGCCGCCTCATCTAGAAGTTCGGCGTGGAGCCTATTTCAGTCAGCCAACTCACGGATAAAGTTATGAAAGCATGCACAGATATAGGTATGTATAGCACAAATAACTAGTTTGGCGTCTAGGCTCTGACTATCTGCCTCTCTGTGGCCTACTGAGCATATGTGATCAGAGCAGAGAGTGATAGGATATCCCCCCCCCCCCACATATGTGAATGACATATACATTCACATATGTGAATGTATAATGTATGTGTGAATGTATATGTCAATGGCGCACGACTCGAGTTTTCTGCCTGAACTAGCTCCGCAGGCTGCGCTCCATTTTTCATGTGTGCTGCGAGCAGAACACGCAGAGAAAGATGCATTATTTTGCAGTGAAATAATAATTTTTTTTATATCTAAAGGTATATTGGCTGCATGTCGTTTAGCTAACATGCATCCAAAGCTTTCTGCTTTGCTTTGGCTTTTGGTTGTAGCCAGGTTGTATGGAAAAGTACATTCATTTTGACTAGAATCTCAGATTTCAACTAAACTAGCTCTATAAAACCACAATTCATCACCACGTGTGTTTATGTGTGTGTGTGTGTTGGATTGTTGTCCCCTGGCTGAGTCTTTTCAAGTCAAAATACTCCCCAGAATTTAAAGGGGACATATTATGCAAAACCCACTTTTTCGCTGTTTGGGCATATATATTGGGGTATTCGCCGTGCCTACTCACCCTCAAAGTCTGAGAAACAACAACCCACTCATTGCTGAGTTAGCCGGCTAGCTCAGATAGCATGGGCTGAAACAAGCTGTTCAGATTTCCCCCCGACTGTTACGTAACAAGCAGGGATTTTTGCATTACGCCGCCCCCTCCTTTGGGTATCTCCACCCGGCTTGAAAACTGCCTTTGCGAAGGTCCGACATGTTTTTTTCTCACTAGCGCCAGCTAACCGTTAGCATTATGTTGCAGCTAAGAGGCACTACAGCTGCTCTGTTGGCTGTACAGACTGACACAAATCACTACATCGACCCAGCCTCAGAGGAAACAAGAGCGCAGTGGATTAAGTTTATTTTTGATGGAAACGTCCCGGCTGCAGTTGGCTAAAGACTGTTCGTGTGAGCTAACCACTTTTCTTCTGACTGCTTCTCCAACCTGGGTCAGTACAACACAAGACTGACAACGAAACATTTCCTCAGTACCAACTGTCCGTGGCACAGCTGCAGACGAGGGAAATGTAAGTATTTGAACAATAATTATTCTGTATTTCTTTGTCCGTTTAGCATTAGCTAATGCTAACAGTTTGGTGTTACTTATGCTGCAGGCTCCATAAGTGTGAGAGAAAATGAGAGAACTGGTGTAAACGTTAGATGTCTCAAGAGTATTTCTTGCTGCTGATATTATAGATAATAGACAAGTCTTTGACTAGCTGTGAAACACTGAGGGTATTTCACCCACCCCAGTCTCGTATGTAGCCCATGTAGCTGCGGTCAACGTTACAGCTGTGTTGCACTCAGGTAATCAGAGGCTAGCGGCGTTGTGTTAGGAGAATATGTGCTTTGTGTACATCTGTAATTTAGCAAACAGGCAGGCTTTGCATTATGTCGGTTTTTTATGTTAGTGTGTGTCCCTGCTAGAATGAGCAGAGACCTGATCTCAGAGTGAACTTCGTGTTGCAAAGCTACAGCGATGCAATCGCTATTTTATTTCATATCTAACACCGGAGGCTGTCTCCTACTGTGCTGCCAGATGAATTGCACATGCAGGCTTCTAGACTGGAAAGATTAGCAAGGAGCAACTCCTAAAATCTCTGATGCAGCTCGATCATTACTGTCATCAATACAGATTTTCTTGCATTACTGAGAGAAAACTTGAAATGGACTGAGCAGCATCTGACTGAAACGTTTTCATATCCAAATAAGCAAAGCAGGTAAACAACCAAGATAAGTAAGACAGTGCAAAGCTTTTAACTACAACTACATACTGGTAAGGTCCACAGCAAAAATGACATGCTAATTTTAGCTATAGCTGTTTGATGCATTAGGCACACAGGTCCTGAACAGCATAAGGCTAGCCAGACAATATTGCTGCATAGGACAGGTGATAATGTGCATGAATGTAGA
>OMLF01054121.1:0-12552 GCA_900302615.1 Holocentrus rufus
GACCTACAGGGACTGTTACAAGGTTTGGTCGAACTACCAAGCCGCCAGACAGAATGGACTTGTGAGCACATAATAAAGTAGTTCATAATTGGTAAGGTGTGACACTACAGTTGAATACATCCGGATTGTTCAGTTATTAAGCGTTTACAATATACATGGAAGTGTATGTGTTTAAGAAGAATACAAACAGTTTGGAAAAGAGTATGTTTTGAGCTAAAAGGAGGAGGTGTAGTAGTAGGACTACTGTTCCCAGAATGCTCCGTTCTCGAAGCCGGTAAACAGGTGTGCTACTTCCTGGTTGCTTAAGTAAAAACCACTTCACTAACGGAGTCCAGAGCGTCCTGAATGTTTATTATACAGCACCCGCCTCAGTACACCGGCCTGAACCAAGACTCATCCCTCTGTTGTTCCCACAGGTGCCCTATCTACAAGGCCCTCATTAATGGTTTCACCTCCCCTTTTACGTGGTGACACCTGCCACAATTTATTTATTTATTTGTTTTTAATCACTATTACCAATTTCTTATTTATCTTTGCATTTTATTTTGGGTTTGATGGATTTGCCTTTTGTTGTTTTTGTGAAGAATAAATAAATATATTTATTATAGCCTCTAAACCTGCTATATTCATTCTTACACTACATCAACTTGCTATGTATTAATACCTAAGCTTTATGCATAGAATGATCAAAACCACAAACACATAATCAACATTGTTTAAATTTCTCTATAAATAAATAAATAAAGGAGCAATTTTTTAAAAAGTTGTAAGTAAGATGTTTTGTAGTTCTCTTACTTTGTAGTTCTCTTACTCTGAGTGCAGATAGGGATGCAGATAATTTAGTTGGTTGCACAGATACAGACACAGATAATGGTGTACTTGCTAATCCCTATTTCTTGTTATGTAAATGTATTTTAATTCATACTTTTTAATCATAAAGTTCATATAGATTTATTTTTAAAAAAATGGTTCTATAAGTAGTTCTCTTTCTCTTGTGTTCAAAAACATTTATTTGAAGCTCAATTCTGAGACTGTTCTTTAATTAGTTTTCTAACAAACAATAAATATAGCAACTTCCAATCAACTCACACCCATTTCAGGCCGAATTTACCAACTTCCGGTGTAAGCCCCGCCCATTTCGGTTTTAAGACCCGCCCGCTCCGAGTACGGATACGGATACGGATAATTTAGTTGGTTGAACGGCTCATCCCTAGTCAATATAAACAGTACTGCAGACACACTGTAAGTAAAAATAAGATTTTCTACTCATAATATTGCATGTGGCTTATGCAGGTGTAATCCACATGATATAATGGATTACAAAGTAAAAATAATAAAAGGAGAAAGTGGGAAAAAACAATCAAACTACTATGCCTTGACTATTTCATCTGAGAAATAATAAACTAACATAATGTAAAATGTCAGAGGATTTTTAATAACCAATGAATATCCAAGAAACGGTTGACATGTCAGTTTCAGCCAATCAGCAACCTGCTGGTAACGTTAGCTGTTTTTCCTACCCACTTGCTCTGGTCTCGTCGGGAGCAAGACGTAACACTGTGGAGAAGTGTGTGTGTGTGTGTGTGTGTGTGTGTGTGTGTGTGTGTGCAGAGAGACAGTGTGGTGTGCGGAGCTGTGCGAATAAAGCAAGACAAAAGAGAAGACAACAGAGAGATAATAACCAAACCGGAGTTTACTGAAGAGGACTTGAGTGCTACCGAAGCGGTCGCTAAGTGACAGTAAACATTCGAAAGTCCGTTCAATCTGTTAGCCGCTGTTAAGCTGCTAGCTGCTACCTGATTGCGAACGCTAGCTTGGAGTTGTTGGGACTTGACTTGTCAGGAGTTTTTCATTTTTTTCTGCTTCAAGAAGCAAGGTAAATACATTCGCTCTGTAAATAATTTGTCACCGTAGTTCATTTGAGAGTGAATGCTAACTTAGCTACTGCAAGTAGCAGAGTAAAAATGCACTGAAATTGCTTTAGTCTTATTAAGCTGTATGTTTGTTTAGATACTCCCATTTTCACTGGGCTCCGCCATTTCGTGTTGTGTCCCGCCTATTCACAGAAATCGGTGAGAACCACTATTGTTTTCATGAGGGATTCTATGTTATTTCTTGCACTATATTGTCGTTTGTGCAGTTAGCCAATTGGTTGCAATGTTACAATGCTACTTGATGTGCAAATGTCATTTTATTTTACACTTGGTGTAAATGTTGTCCAATTTTATTGACAGCTAGATAAGTTAGAATTATAACTTGCTATGTTAAAGAGCATGTACACAAAAAATTATAAGATGTGCAGTGATGCATATTACTGATTTTCAATTTCATGTAATGTAAATTACATGATATCACAGATACTAAGTGGTTGATAATGATATTTCTCATATGATTGATACTCATGAGATTTCTTCTTTCTTGGTTTGCTTTATTTTATGTATCTCAGAGGATCTTCCAGTGAAGTAGATGGCGAGCCTTTCCCCTTGAATCTAGAAGAGACAGATTGCAAGATACTACATGATCACTGGACCGGTTCTGCTGCACTCTACGGTGTGGTAGGCCAGTATCAGCAGACACCCCGACACTCAGCACTTTATTCACATTCCCCCCTTCAACCATTATCACACACATATCCCCCGGAACTCTGAACTGCCCAAACTCACCTTTTACGCTCTTGGACCTCTGAACTCATTCACTTTGCCCACCAACATCCTCTGGACTTTGAAAGATATTACCCCTCTCAATTATTGTGAATTAGTGGTTAAGCAGTAGGACATTCTTTGATGGATGGTGTTTGTGATCTTTTTTGTTTATTGTATTTTGGTTATCTGAAGTATTGAACTGGATTAGATTTAACTTGAATTTGGTGTTGAACTTGAATATTCAGGTCACAAGGGTGCACCCGAGACAGAATTGAACCCAAAATAAATTTAGACCCGGGATAGAATTATTTGCCTTTCTGTAAGTCTGGTAATAGACAGTTGATTCTGTTACTGATTTCCACAAACTTACTGTGTTTTATGTACTGTGTAATTGTATTGTCGCGTCCTTTTGTGCTTTTATCCTTTCAATACAAAGCCGGCATATATTTTTGCATTCAAACATTGGGTCTCTGAGTCTCATTTCAACACTAGACCTAACTACGCTCCTACAGCCAAACCTACTGGTCCATCTCTTTTCTTATGGTGTAATTAGCTATTAATATTAGCTATTAATTAGCTATTAATCCCAATGATGTGGATGCAGTGAGAAAGCACCTTCAGGAACTCCTTGATGCAGGGATTATACGAGAATCCGAGTCCCCATTTGCTTCTCCAATAGTCCTTGTACGGAAGAAGAATGGCTCTGTTTGTCTCTGTGTGGACTTCATAAAGCTTAATCTCAAGACCATCAAAGACGCATATGCCCTCCCAAAACTTAAAGAGGCGTTCTCTGCTCTAGCTGGGTCAAAGTGGTTCTTTGTTCTCGACCTTAAGTCAGGGTACTACCGAGTCGAAATGGATGAATCAGATAAGCAGAAAACAGCATTTGTTTGCCCACTAGGGTTTTGGGAATTCAACAGGATGCCCCAGGGTATCACAATTGCGCCTTCAACTTTCCAACGACTTATGGAAAAGTGTGTGGGAGAGATGAGCCTGAAGCAGGTTTTAGTGTTCATTGATGACCTGATAGTTTTCTCATCATCTTTGGAGGAACACGAGCAACGTTTGAAGCGTGTGTTACAGCAACTGCATGAATACGGACTGAAGCTGACACCGGAAAAATGTAAATTTTTCCAGACCTTGGTAAAATACCTTGGCCATGTTGTTTCAGAAAAGGGAGTGGAAACGGACCCGGAGAAGGTCAAGGCTTTAACAACCTGGCCTACCCCCACCAACCTAAAGGAACTCCAGTCCTTCTTAGGTTTCGCTGGATATTACAGAAGGTTTATTCAGGGCTAGTCCCACATCGTCAAGCCCCTCAACGAACTCAGCTCTGGTTATCCACCGGTCCGAAAAGGAAGCAAAAAACATGAGAAAGCTGCAGGGTTGGAGTATCACAACCCGAAAGAACCCTTTGGTCCAAGGTGGACATCCAGTTGCCAAGAAGCATTTGACCTGATTATCCAAAAACTAACATCAGCTCCGGTGTTGGGTTCTGCAAACCCCCAGCTCCCGTATATCCTTCATACGGACGCCAGTACCATCGGCTTGGGTGCTGCGCTGTACCAGCTTCAGGATGATCAACCAAGAGTTATAGGTTTTGCAAGTCGAGGACTTTCAAAGAGTGAAAGGAAGTATCCTGCCCATAAGCTTGAATTCTTGGCCCTCAAGTGGGCAGTCACTGAAAAATTCTCTGACTACTTATATGGCACGGAATTCACAGTGGTAACTGACAGCAACCCACTGACTTATCTCTTGACATCTGCAAAGCTCGATGCAGCTGGTTATCGGTGGCTGTCCAGCCTTTCCACTTTTTCCTTTCGCCAATACCATGCTGGTAAACAAAATTTGGATGCTGATGCACTATCCCGCCGCTCTCATGGTCCACGAGACAATGACCTTGCATCACAAAAGGAAAGTGAGAGGATCCGGCAATTCACACTTTACCATCTGAGTGATGCTGAAACCCCAAACACTGTTTCTAGGGATGTGATTCAAGCCATCTGTGATAAGCACATTGTCACTGTTGCCAAAGACGCCACTTCTGAAGTCTCTGATCCTGAGTTGGCACTAGTCGAATCGCTTGCTCACCATTCCTCAGCCATTCCAGACTGCTTTCAGGAAGAGTAAGCATATGGATTTCCTCTTATTCTCTCTTTCTCTGAAGAGGAGCTGAGAGAGAAGCAGAGATATGATCCAGCTGTCAATGAAGTGATCATTCAGCTTGAAACTGGTCAAACTCCACCTTCCAGTCTCAGGGCTGAACTGCTTGATCTTCCCTTGCTTCTGCGTGAGCTCAACCGCTTGGAGCTGTGGAATGGAGTACTTTATCGACGGAGGCAGGACGGGCCCAATGTCACCTTCCAACTAGTGCTTCCTGAGGAGCCATAGCCATAGCACTACATAGCCTCCACAATGACATGGGTCATATGGGATCGAGCAGACTGTGGATTTGGCACGAGCCAGATTTTATTGGCCGAAAATGTACATGGCCATTGAAAAAATGACAAGGACTTGTGAGCGTTGTGTTCGTTGTAAATTCCTTCCCAAGAGAGCTGCTCCGCTGATGAATATACAGACCAGCAGACCTCTCCAACTGGTGTGTATGGACTTCTTATCCTTGGAGCCAGACTGGTCCAACACAAAGGATGTATTAGTCATCACCGATCACTTCACCAAGTACGCGGTAGCCATACCGACTCCGAACCAGCGAGCATGTACTGTGGCAAAGAGCCTTTTGGAAAACTTTATAGTACATTATGGCTTCCCAGAGCGACTACACAGTGACCAAGGTCCTGACTTTGAGTCAAGAACCATCAAGGAACTTTGTGAGCTCACTGGCATGAAGAAGGTGCATACTACACCGTACCATCCCAGAGGAAATCTGGTTGAGAGATTCAACCGTACACTCCTTCAAATGCTAGGGACCTTAAGTCAGCCTGATAAACAGCACTGGAAAGACTTTGTGATCCATGGCCCATGCGTATAGGAGACAACCAAGGCTTCCTATCGACCTAGCCTTTAGGTTACCCATCAACACCAATAGGAAGTCTCATTCCCAGTATGTCACTGACTTAAAAAGTCGCTTGGAAGAGAGTTACAGGATCGCAACCTCAAATGCACGAAAGAATGCTGAACACAACAAAATGAACAGCCTGAACCAATAAGGACAGAGGATGAAAGACCTCAAGATGCTGAAGTCTCTCTTTGTTGTTCTCGAAGGCAACGCGAGAAGCCTGAGAGATTTCAGTATTCAAAATTAGGTAGTCCTTTATTGTTTGTGGTGAACTCAGGCACCTTGGTTTCTCTTTGCATAGCAGTGAATACCATTACTAAGCAATGACTGAACTGTATGATAGTTGTACCCAATAATTATTTTAAGTATTTTTTTTTTATTAGTAACTGCTATCAAACATCAAATGCCCATCATCCTCTGTATCTTTCTCTTCGAGTCCCTCTACAGACCAACAACAGAAACTTTGACATGGTTTGTCACTCTGAACAAATGGGAAGGCACAATTTCCTTCATGACTGATATTCTGTAGGGATAACTTTGAAATTTTTTTTGAAGTTTGGTTGTTTGGTGTGGACAGTATGGACAATTGGCTACTGGCAAAATCTCCACTAAACCTTTGTCAGCTTGCAAATTAATTTAGTGAGAAAAAATCATTTTGTTTCAGTTGTGTCCTCCAGCCTTTGTTACTGGAAAAACAGCTCGCAGAAATGAAAATGCCTTCGTTTGTATCAAAATAGAAATGATTTCAGCTTCAAACCTACCTTCGTCCTCGAGCTCCTCTCCTGTTCACCGCTCAGCACCAAATGCACACCTCGAGAATTTGTATGGTTCTAGAAAACTTGGATTGATGCATCACAAAGGGACAAGAACCTTACAAATGACTACAGGTATACGACAAGACCACATAGGCATATTATGGGTATTGTCCTATGATTGGGAGATAAAATTACGGTTTAATAGGATAAGACCACAGACACAACACAAGCCTAGTGAAACCAGAATGTGAAGAAAGACGAAGGGTTAGATAGGCCAATAGCAAATACATCTTATGGCGGCAATCAACAAGACCTGTGGCCAACACACAGCATAATTGTGACTCAAGGGGGTTCACTTAGACCCAACAGGTGAACTATGCTGAATAATGTCCCACTCTACAGCAGGCTACTGCAAAGACAATACCTCAGGTTAACAACAGGTCAGCAGACGCTCCGACTGATAGCTGAGCACACTGTCCATGTAGGCTCAGTGGAGGTCGGGCGTTCTCGATGTGGGGTAGCTGGCTTGGGCAGCCCAGCTTGGTTGTGGATGCTCCGACGGGCTGCCACTCCGATGCAGAGGACGTATAAGGCAGATATGGGACAAATGTACATCATATAGACATAAAGTGTGGTGGACAACAACTTCTTTTTCACGCTGGTCCTGGCATTGGAATTGTTTATCTGGTTACCAGGCATAAATATTTTTTTGATATTTAAATGTTTTTGGTAACACAAGAAACATTCACATTTGATTTATGACCTGATTGCCTGAAATACACTTTACTCCAACTTATGCATGCTAACCAAAAATGAAATGAAATGCCGCAGACAAAGCATAGTCTTTTTTAAGTAACAGCAAAAGCTTTGAAACACTACATTGGAACACCGCAAAGTATCATCCAACTAAACATTTTTCTCATCTTCTGGATTTTCACATATCTCAAAATGACAGGGAATATTGTTCAGTGTCTTTGCCTTTTTCCAAACAAGTGTCCTCAACATCCAACATTTGTACTGAGCGTTTATTGTTGAAATCTGTCAATGAAACATGGAAAGTTCTTCTCAGATGACTATTACCTATTTTGCAAAATTGATATAAATCTAATTAATTTGAAAAAGCAAAACCACTTTCCTTGACCGAAAAAACTTGTAGCACCCACTGAAATTCATTCTTTTTCTACTTGGTTTCTTACAGAATTGTAGTGATTGTGGAATTTTCACCCTACTACGTTAAGAACAAACAATGGTTAGCACTTTATTCCATAATGCATTGGTATCATATATTTAAAATGACCAAAAGTAAATACTTACCTAAATGAAATCAAGTTCACAATGCTTCTCCAGCAACAAGCAAGTGTGTTACGTAGTTCCATTTTGAAAAATCGATATGAAAATTTTTTAGGTCTGATTTGAAATTGAAATGCTTTTTGGAAATGCGCTAAATACTTTGATTTGATATACAGCCAGCTGGCCTGATATATGCTTTGCTTTGACATATGCATCCTAACCGATTTGTGTCCATGCTAAAGTAACAGCAAAAGCTGTTAAACGCTAAATTCAAGCACCTCAAAATGTGATCCAACTAAATATTTTTCTCATTTTACCTGAAATCAGTTGCCCTTTGGTGGATTTTCACATACCTCAGAATGAAAGGGAATATTGTTCAGCGTCCTTGCTCTTGTCAAAACAGGTGACCTCAATATCCATCATGTGTACTGACTGTTTTTAATTTTTTTTTTTTTGAACAAGTTTTATAGAATTTTCATAAAGGCAACAAAGAGACCCCACACTCTCACATTCTGTCATCAAACCGTATCACACAGCTCCAGAGAAGGTAAAACAAAGAGAGTGGGTACAGTGATACTTAACAATTACCTAAGACAAGAGTGTCTTCACAAATAAGTGGAAAGAAAAAAAAACTGCCATCCATACAACAAATTAAATACATAAAAGATTCTTTTCAGTTGCCTGCAGTCCCTCTCCCCAACATCCGAGCCGTATCACCACACATACTGTTCACCATATACACCAACCCCGCAGTAACCTTTTCAACTGTACAGGATTATCATGAAGGCACAGTATGCCATTTAAAATTTTAACAAAGGCACAAAGAGATTCCTATGAGTTCAGTCCAATTGTTGCTGGCCATTTTGTAGAGCTTTGGCCCCTCATAACCAGCTGGGTCAGAACTTCAGGCAGGTAAATTAACAGGTCAGACCACAATTCCGTGAAATACATTTCGTTACCTTTCAATATTGCACTAACTCTCTCATGAGGAAGAACTCTAAAAATTTCTCTATACCACAAGGTGGCAGTAGGGGGTTTATCTTTTGTCCAGTTAATGAGAATACACCTTCTTGCTAGTGACAGGAACTTGTCACAAAGTTTAAATTGTAAGTGTGTAAGAGTCAGATTTTTAGAGGGGAGACCAAGAATAAAAAGGCCCGAGTCCCTTTTCACTGCCACCCGGAAAATGCTACTTAATTCTTGGGAAATTGTACCCCAAAATCTTTTAATTAGTCTACACTGCCAAAAGTAGTGATAATAGATACCAAGCTCTCTTTGACACTTAATACACAGAGGTGAGGTCTGACAGTCCATTTTATGTAGAATATGAAGGGTCAGATGTAGACGGTGTAGTATATTATACTGCATCTCTCTTAGTCTGTTACAAGTAAAGGTGTACCTTGACACTTTGAGAGCCTCGTGCCAATCCTCATCGATGTACTCTGTATCAAGATCCCTCTCCCATTTTCTTGCAATATCAATTACATCACCTGAGCTAAAAGAAAGCAATAATGCATAAAAGGTAGAAGTAAAATGTGTGATACTTTTCCTATGAGTGAGGAATCTCTCTATAATGCAATACATGTCTGAATCAGGTGGAGGTAAGCACAATGATCCAATAAAGTGCCAGATCTGGAGAAAACCATAGAAATGCTCTTTGGGAATAAAGAACCTTGTCTGTAATTGTTGGAATGTCATAAGTACATTATCTTGATAAATCTCCAATTACACGTATCCCTTGTTCGTGCCATTTAGCAAAGATGCTAGAGTGGAGACCAGGGGTAAAGTCTTGATTGCTTGTAAGAGTGTCAAGAAAGAAGCATAGTCACTTCGACCTGCAAATTTACAGACTCTCCACCACACTCTGACTGTGTTATAGATGACAAGATTATTCTTGATATGCCTAGAAACCTTATTTTTATCACCTGTGATCAGACTCCACAGCGAGAAAGGTAGGACAGACCAAGAATCCAGACAAGACCCAGAATTGAGATAAGCATGTAGCCACTCCCACAGGAAACGAGCGTGACATGCCCAGTTGTAAAAAAGTATGTTGGGCAAAGCTAAGCCTCCTCTGTCAGATGGCAATTGTAATGTTTTTATTTTCTACCTTGGCTTTTTGCCTTGCCAGATGAATCTAGAGAATGCTTTATCTATTTCAAGAGCAACTTTTTGGAGATCCAAAGTGGTAGCATTTGCAGGGGATATAGTAAACGATGGAGAACATTCATTTTAATTAAGCTTACTCGACCCATCAAAGATAAGGGGAGGTCATGCCATCTGTCCAAGTCCCTCTTTATCGCATTTAGGGTTGGAGAAAAGTTAAGTGTCCATAACTCTGTTAGGTCTGGGGATACCCTTATTCCGAGATAGGTAAACCCTGAGGAGGAACTTTTAAAGGGACAATTAGGAGGTGGGGATAGACCGGCAGATCCATTGAGCGGCATAATCTCTGATTTACCAAAGTTAATTTTATAAGCTGAAACGGAGCTAAACTCCTCAATAATAGACACGGTAGAAGTTATTGACAATTCAGGCTCAGTTAAGAACAATAAAATGCCATCAGCATACATTGCAATTTTGTAAACTGTACTATTAATTGTTATACCATGAATATCTTGTTGTTGTCTTAAAGCCTCAGCTAAAGGCTCGAGAGCCAGTGCGAAGAGCAATGGGGACAGGGGGCAGCCCTGCCTTCTCCCTCTAAACAGTGAGAAGGGCGATGATTGTGTGCCATGGTGACTACACAAGCCTCTGGAGAGCTATACAGTGTCTTAATCCATCTAATAAAATTTTCCCCAAGTCCAAACCTCTCTAAAATGACAAATAAGTACCCCCATTCAACCCTGTCGAACGCCTTTTCGGCATCTAAGGATACGACATATGCTATACTATTTCTTTGTCTTGAGTGTTCTATCATGTTAAGTAACTTTCTTCCATTAGAGAGAGATAAATGATTTTGTATGAATCCGGTTTGGTCCGGATTTATAAGGGATGGTAAGAGTTTCTCCAATCTGGATGCAAGAATTTTGGAGAGTAGTTTACTATCAACATTAATGAGGCTGATGGGTCTGTATGAACCACAGGTATCAGGTGGTTTGCCTTTCTTTAGTATGAGTGTAATATTTGCTAAGTTAAGTGTCCTGGGAAGATGTCTGTTCTCAAAGGAGTACATAAACATATCAGTGAGTGGGCCAGCTACAAGATGACTCAACTTTTTGTAGAACTCTGGACAAAAGCCGTCGGGTCCAGGTGCCTTACCATCTTTTAGAGAGGCTATGGCCCTCTTAGCCTCCTCCTCAGACGCAGCAGGTGTATTTAATGTTCTTTTTTGTTCTTCTGACAAGGATGGAAGGGGGGCTTTGTTGAGAAAATTAGAGCTCATTATATTCAAAGGGTCACATTCTGATGAGTAGAGTTTTTGATAAAACTCCCTCATGATATTGTTTATGTCCCTGGTTTTGTAGTGTCTGACGTGATTATTGTCTAGCAGGGACGAAATGATATTTGCCTCCATCCTACCTCTCGCCAGTCTCACCAGGAGTCGTCCAGATTTATTTCCTGACTCGTAAAGCCTGTGTCTTGCAAAAAAAAATGTTTGATGCTGCTTTTTTAGTTAACAGCTGGTTAAGGGCAGAGCGGGCTGCCTCTAATTCTCTGAAAAGAGTTTTGGAAGGTGTACTTTTAAATTTGGTCTCTACTTGTTGTATCGTGCTCTCTAAATTAAGTTGCTCTTTTAGAGCAGCCTTTTTCTGAGCTGTGGCATAAGAAATAATGCATCCTCTGAGATATGCTTTAGCAGTTTCCCACAGCAATGAAGGATTCAAATCTGGGTTTTTATTAGCAGAGATAAAAATGTTCCAGTGATTAATAATATATTCAATAAATGCAGGACTACTCAGTAAAGATGAGTCCATCCTCCACGGAGGATGGAGGACTGATGATAAGACTAACATGAGAGTGGTCTGAGAGTGAGCAAATACCAATTGAATACTTCTTTACCCTGTCCATAACCATCCTAGAAGACAAGAAAAAATCAATTCTTGAAAATGTCTGATGGGGTTTGGAGAAGAATGTGTAATCTCTCTTCATTGGGTTAGCTATCCTCCATGTGTCAAATAGCTCTAGGTCACAGCAGAATTCCTTCAGTCTTTTTCTGTTAGTTGAGCATGTGTTAGCTGGGGACTGATCAACAGATGGGTCAAATATGCAGTTAAAATCTCCCCCTAGCACCACATAAGGGATAGAAAATGAAGAAAAATCAGACAGCAACTTAGAGAAAAATGTAACATCGTATGAGTTACGCCCATATATACAACCTATAAGTATATGTTCCCCATAGACATAACCTGATATGAGAATGTAGCGGCCATCGCTGTCTTTAACTGTTCTCTCCAGAGTGAAAGGCAGTCTACAGTGAATCAGAATAGCTACCCTTTTGCTCTTAGTGTTGTAAGACGAGTAAAATACCTGACCTACCCAACTCCTTCTCAGTTTTAGGTGCTCCAAGTCATTTAAGTGTGTTTCTGATAGTCCGGCTATATTTGCTTTCTCCTTTTTCAGAAGAGAAAGGATCTTTTGTCTTTTTATTACATTACTGAATCCCTTAACATTAAGGGACACCATTTTGAGGTTGGTCATGAGAGATCTAATAAATATTTGCGAACTAATGGTAGTAGGGAGAGTTTTGTGCCATGACAGGGAGAGACAGTACTGTCACGGTTTTGCAAACAGGCAAGCAGCAGTAACACATGAAATACCAATGGCTTGATTTGTTTGATGGCATGAATACAAACAGAAATATGAACAATATGAACAAGGAAACATCATCCCCGAATGATGGGTTCCC
>OMLF01054128.1:0-10914 GCA_900302615.1 Holocentrus rufus
TAGTCAGCTGTGAAATTGAGTTTATGGTTTTCAAGACGGTGAATTCAATTCGATAATGGGTATTAAGTTGTAGAGAATAATTAATAGTAATTGACTTCTTTCCATCACTATGCAAATTAAACACTGATAACACCACAGGAGCTATTTAAGGCCAGTCAAGTTTGTGGGGATTAAGTTTATGGAATATTTGTTCGTGAGAGGAGTGGTCCTGTTCTCCTTTGATTGCTTTGTTGACAGATTTATCTATGGGTGAGGGGTTACTGTCTCTCAGAGGATTAAAGGAATTGGGTTGTCACAAACTGTCAAGGCACTGAGTTAGGAGCATTCTGGTATGTTTGTCATAAATAGGCTCAGGCTGTTCTCTGCTGTACTGTCAAATAGATTCTTATTGAACTGCATCGGTAAATGGAAGAAAGGAGGGTAAATGGGAGGCAGAAATGAATGGATAGTGCTGGAGAAAATATTTCCACCGGGATTTGTCAAGCTAAAGATTTGAATTTGTGCATAATGCTAAACTTGGCTAATTCATTCACGCTGATGAATCAATGGATCAGCTGAGGAACTGATTTGTGAATGTGCACAGAAATTTATCTCCATCGTGGCATCGCAGCAATGTCCCTTTAAGTCAGGCAAAACAACTCAGCATAGAGAAAAAAAAATTTTACTAAACATTCAGTAGTTGTTAGCATACTGCAAGTGGCATGATAAATTTGCAATGCAGTGATAGATTTTGAATAATACAGTGCATGATCTTGCACTGTGAGGTCCTGCTGTCCTTGCACTATGTGAAACTCCATAACACTCTTTTCAATGTGCATCCAGACTCATTTTTCTACATTTACTGTGCTGTTACTCCCAGACACTTAATGATCTAAGTGGTTTTAATTTTTCTTGATTGAATGCCAGACAACAGAAACTGTAAGTCTAAAGAAAAACGATGTGAGATAAAGGTAGACAGACAGGGTTTCATGCATTAAGGGATTGAATTGACATTTTTTTTTCTTACCAGAGAGATGAATGGCAGGAGGAGGGCAGCAGCCCACAGACATGTGGTCTTCATGCCTCTCTGTGGAGTGTCTCCCTTCATGTCAACCTGTCCTCAATCGGCCGTCTCCTCTCAGTCTCTGATCAACCAGAAAAATAATCTTCTCTGCTGAAGACAATTCTAACTGAAGCAAAATGAGCTGCCGAACTTGGTGAATAAAGAAAGACTGAGCAACGCAATCCTGAAGCAAGACAGCAAGGATTAATCTTTACAAGCTCAGAGAGGATGGACAGTTCTCTGCTGTAAAGGCTGAAGTATCTGCTCGTTTTGTGATGCAGGGTTTTGAGGCGCTGTGTGGTGTGAATGGAGGGTTTTGTATATGTGACTGTCAGTGTGGCGGGATGTTTTATATAGTGTGCTCTGAGGTTCAGAGAGAGAGAGAGAGAGAGAGAGAGAGAGAAAGAGAGAGAGGGGATAGATGAGAAAGGGAAGAGAGAAAGAGAGTAAGGGGGAGGGGTCGACGAGGAATGAGGGAGCCAGAGAGAGTTACAAAGAGAAAGAGAGAGGGAGAGAGAGGGGATGAGAGCGGGGTTTGGTGTGTGTGTGTGCGTGTGTGTGTGTGTTGGGGGGTAGGGCAGAGAGGGAGGTCTACACTGTACACACTTTTGAGATGCAACTTTTCTGTAACATCGTCAGTGGCTGACATCTAGTGGCAGTAAGATGCATTTTTTTTTTTTTTTTTAACATCACACACTAAACACCAGCAGACCCAGTCAGATAAATGAACCTGCTGTGTTGATCCTCTAGAGAGGAAATCGCGCACGTTAATAGCACATGACATATGTTGGTATTAACAGTCGCTGCACATTAACACGGTATGTTTGGAACCGTTTCCTCATTTATTTTTAGTAATTCTTCCCATACATATAAACAACCTGTACAAAATGGCTGAGCCGCTTCTTCTTCTTCTTCTTCTTCTTTTTTTTTTTTTTTTTTTACAACATACAACTTGCATCATGAGAACAACAATCAGCAATATCATACACCCACTTTGCAATATTCAAACTAAACATTTTCTGTGCAATACAAAATAAATGTACACATACTTTGATTTTTTTTTTCAAAAAAATAAAAAAATTGCTGTTATTTACAAATCCAACAACAAAAAGTAAACATTCTCCACACCAGTTTGCTCGTGTCAACCTCTGCAGAAGCGCGTTCTTCTATTATTAACATGTTGTAAAATTTGTTTATGTACCTTAATTTACACTGACTATGTTATACTATATGTCACCTCATGTAGTATGACTGGAAAATGTAAGAGCACCTATGATATGGATTATTATATGAAAAAGTTTGGAAAACTCTGATTTTTTTTTTAATGAATTATACTTCTGTGATGCTTGCTAAGTGACCTCAAAATAAAATAATCGCAGTCTTTATGTCTACACATATGGAGGGCCCCATTCAAGTATTGTTAAAATGCTATTATAGGACTGTTAATATTTGAGTAGTGTCAGTAAGGCAGAAGTTACATTTGCATGACATATAATTAGAAGATGGTTTAAATTCAACAGTCTCTCTTTTTTATTATTATTATTATTTTATGGTTTCATTTTTTTTTTCAAAGTCAAAATTTGTGAATTTGACAAATCCACAACTTTAATTTGATTTATCATGGTTAAAATGGACTTTATGTAAAACAGGCGATGCAGTAAAATAAGTCACCTGCTGATATCATAGTTAGCTTTTTGATTGCATCTGGGCAGAAATAGAAAGATAACACCAGACGAAGTCTACAAACCACAAAAGGTACTGGACTACAACCAAAATTAGTTGTGAGAAATAAAATCTATACATATATTTACTACGGATTCACACCTGTTTTGTAGAATGTGATACATGTATATATCGATTCCTGTTGCCATTGTTTTCCCTAAAGTGGCTTCCCGTTCCCATGTTGACTTTGCTGTTCATTTGCATTATGGTTTTGTCTGTGGAAGAGGCAGTGTTTTATGGCAATAGAAGGTAGAAGTCACATGTGCATATCATGCTGCACTAATATAGTGCAATGTAGTGCCTGAAACAAAGCAAAAGGGGGAGGCAGGCAGTAGTTCCACCGACGAGTAATTGTAGGCTACTCCTCCATCAGCATCGTACAGATCAGTTTATCCCTCAACGCAGGCCTGTGTGCCTCTGAATCAAGCAAAGAAAAAAAGAAAAAAGCGAAGAAATGCCTCCCTTTTGTTCAAGACTGTAAAAGAGATTTGAGTCAAAACCCAGTTGAGGATTGAGAAAAGGAATCCAAGCCTTTTTATGGAGATTTTCCTCTCCCTCCTCCTCTTCCCTGCGGTGACTTTTGGCAACATACGAACCGTCAGAGCATCCTAAGCCTCCAGCTACTCAGCATTTTTAGGGACAAGCAGGAAAGCGCGGGGGAAGAGTTGGAGCTTGTGCTGCGCCATGTTCAAAGACGGCAGAAGTTGGGTGTATCTTATACACAGCTTTCCCATTTTCGGGGGTGGTGGTGGGGGCGGAGGGGCAAAAAAAGGCATTTCCTTGTAGATGGAGGAGGTCGCGAAGGCTCTTGCAAAAGAAAATATCAGAAACAAAGAAACGGGGGGATGAATGGAGCACTACTTGAAATGGTTAAACCCCACAAGTGTTTTTGCAAAGAGGATTTTCTGTAATTTCACCGCCCTGTGATGTGTCTGTTGTCGGTGCAATCATCCTTGTCCTTCGCTGTAATGGTATAATGAAGTGGGTCTCTATGACAGGTGAAGTGCTCGGTGAAGCTTTTTCTCCGGGGGAAACTACATGTCTGTGTCCCCGTCGTAGGCTAGAGTCAGAGGTTTTAGTCGGTTGTTTTGTTGCCTCTGTCTCTGAGGTCTCTTTGGCTTTTTGCTGTGTGGGAGAATTGAAGCAGAGGTCAGACAAAACTTTAAAGAATACTACAGAAACTATTCTGTCAACTGTTGTATTATGATATGTGTTAAATGAACAGGATGGTTTTCATGTAAATGGAAATACATCATGTGAGAGAACGTAAAAACAACAGCACTTTAAATCACAGTCAGACACGACAGAGGTCAAGGGATACTGGGGATGTCAGGGGGTCTAACGTTATTATGGCTAAATATAATTATAACTACTTTTTTCATGATCTTTCTCACAGGTCATGGAATTTGTGTAAAGTCATATAATTGTGTTTTTTTGTTTTTTTGTTTGTTAAATTTGAGAAAGGGGCGGTCAGGGAATTTCAATTTCTTGGGACAAGCTGTGAAATATCATGAAAATTTGTGAGCCTCAATTTAAAAAATCAGTAGTTCTTCACAAAACATAATATTAATTTTCCAATGTGTTCACATTATGTTCACTTCCCTTGAATAAAACAGAATAATTAACTTTAATAAGACCTCTAAATCTTAGAGTTTGGATCAGGGAAAATATGTCAAATAGATCAACGAAATTCAAGATTTTAGTCATGGAAAGTCGTGGAAAAGTCAGGGAATTTTACTTCTGATACAGAGTGGGTGGGAACGCTGTAAATAACTTAAATGCGGGAAAAGTCATGGAAGAATATTTTTATAGAGGACTACCCATTTTCTGATCTAAAAACACTTCTACACTCCTCATAAATTTGCATGTTTTGCTTCATAATCTGACTGCTGCCTTTATAAAAAACAAATACTGACTATTGAAAAATGATAATTTGCTGGGCCTCAGTCAATTCAAAGACGATATTAAATGTCACAGCAGGTTTACAGACTGTGCTACACTGGTCAAACCATTTTGTGATGTTTTACACCAAGACTCTGTCTTTATGAAACACACATTATCGGTGGTTAAATCTCCAAGCAGAGTTAGTAGGTTAATTTTCATGCTATATCTGCACACGCCATCATTTTTCTGCCGTGCCTCAAAGTAATGAAGCATTTTTAGGCAAGGCGAGGCAAGGCAACTTTATGGATATAGCACATTTCATATACAAAGATAATTCAAAGTGCTTTACAGTAAAAATAAAAAGTGCATCAGCAGTTAAGATGAGAGATTAGCTAGCTTAAGTTTAGCTGGAGAATCAACTAGGAAAGATGGTTTCTGAGAAACGCCACCTGATACTGAGTTACACTCCCTGGTGTATAATGAAATCCCAATTATCTAAATGCTACTTCAACATCTCCTCTTACTTATTGGTTTAGGCCGGTCCAATCAATACTTGTGAACAGGAAAAACATTCAGTGAGAATAAAATAGGAAAGATGGCAAAGGCAAGTGGAAGAGCACCCCAGGGAGTTTCCTGGGGAAAGTCTCTCTGATGAAGAACTGACAAGATTCACTACAGACTGAAGCAAATATTTGTACAAAAGATCAAAAAACAATTGAAGGAACAGCAAACATTTTGATTTGCCAAATGAAAGTTTGACTCTTAGCTCTCTGGATTTGATAAAGTTGTTCATGTTGACAAATATTGATTTAAGAACTGGTGTTCCCTTAATTCTCTGGTCAGTCAACTAAACAGAGATATCAGGTGGTGTGAATATACTCAGTGTGCATTACAATAATCACAGTTGAAAGTGAAAGAAATGTCAGTGTGGGGAATAAATATCAAGGATCATATGAGCTCTTGATAAGGTGAGAAGAAATTAAATGGAGAGGAAGGACGTGTGTTTCCTCTCCTGACCACCAGATGGCAGTGTGACCCCATGCTAGTGAGACGGCACCAGAGAGATTTAAGTATTTGTCGACTTAATATGGTCTCAAGCAGGCAGAAAGGATCCCTGAGGTAATATTCAGATGCCCCCTTGTTTTAACATTAATGGCTGCATATAAATCCTAGTTTTGCTGTGCTGCACTGTACTGAGGTTGGTAACTGCTGGGAAGTCTATACTTTCCACTGTGGTTTTAACAACTTTATATTGCACTTACATGAACCCATGGGTACGTGTTTAAACTGCACAATAATATAAATAGGCCTATGTACTTATAGGGATGTAGCAACAAAATGTAAGTACAAATAATTATGTTTGTATGCTTTGGATTAACATGATGCTACTACAAACACACAGTTGTGTGTTTACAGTAATTTCCCACTGGTTAATGATAAGGGTAATACACTGCAATCAATCCACTGTTGTACATAATGCTAGCAAGGGATACCAGGGCCATTTAACTCAGAAGGGATGAAACTAAATATTACACACACCATCTATGGCGTCTACAAGCTCTAATAAACATCTGTGCATGGTTTGGGGGAAAAACATCCCGAGTGGTTTGACCTCACCTGCACCAGCAACTTCCCTCAGCTAATCAGGCAGGACAAGTGACACTGCTGGAAGAGTCACGGGCAAAGGACAAGGACTGCAGCTATTTATATGTGGGGATGTGGAGGGGGGGGTCCACATCCTCATTAGCTGCTGCTGCTTTGAGCCAACTCTTGGCAATCAGGACAGGTGTAAGTCAACTCATGTGCATTTTGGCCCATCCAGACTGCCGTCCCATTGGCGTCAGACTCTTGGGCCTTAAGAGAGCGGCGCAGCGTGGCACAGCAAGTGCTGCTCTCACAAGAGGACGGCATGAGGAAAAAAAGAAAAAAAAAAGAGCAAAACAAACAAAAATGGTGACTGGAAGATGGCTGGACAGAACAGATGAAATGGTTCAACTTGAACTGAAAAAAATGTGGAGTGGGGACTGGGATGGGGATTTTTTTTTCATTAATGACAGAGAGGAGGGTGATAAATAAAGGACAGTTAACTCACCAAGCTAGGTATATCATAGACACTATGAATATGAGGAGCACAAAGGCTCCGGCTGCTACACCATACACCCACATCTTCAGCTTCCCATCTGTGGAGGAGGAGGCTCGTCAGTCCGGATGTCTGCATTTACACATCATTATGGCACTAACAGCCATTAAAGTCTGTAACAATTAATTCTGTAAAAGTTTGCGAGAGTTCCCAGACACTCACTGCCGCAATCACTATCTCTTTTCTCTGAAACATGTTTTAGATCTTATTGAAGTATAATAGGCAGTCGTGTGCCGATATGCAAAACGAACCATTTGGAAGATAAACGATACAAGGATTACATGATGCCGTGTGACTCTGGAAGTGCCTGCTCCTGACAAATATTATGCACTGAAAGATTCATGACAGACAGTTTCAATCTGTTCAGCGCTTTTGCATCCTAAATGCTTCTCAAGTGTTTCTTTTGCTGTCATGCACCGCTGATCAGAATGCACTGTGCAGATGCAGTTTTGAAATGTTAATATAGCAGCATTTCAGATTAGGTAGAAAATATATGTACATGCATCTGAGAAGACTAGCATTTGTGAAACTAGTACAAAAATGTTAAGCCGTGTTAATTAGACCCATCGGGCCCTGAGCACTAAAAGATATTTGCCTGACACATAATGTCCTGGAAAAGTTCATATCGCTTATTTTGTGTAAAACCCTTATAATTCCATATTTGTTCATTTTAATGTTTTAACTTCACTTAAAGGATTAGATGGTCCTCTGTGGGTTGAGAAAATTCTACAAGCCTTGAGCTTATAAAACCCCTTCAAAACCACAATGGATCAACTAAAAAACATCTGCCATTCAAGCTAAAAACATTCTGAGTGCCTAAAAAGTGGCCACTTGGGAGATAGAAGACTTTAACTTCACAATTACGAATATTCCCTCTACTGTATACAGTTCCCTTTTTTATATATTGGTATCAAATCAATCTATTAGGATCTATTCTCTGTAGTATTGTAAAGGGCTGGATAATATTTTAAATAATATCTTAAATATTTCTTGTGGACCCCAGGAAGAATAGCTGTTATGGTAGCTGGAATCTGAGCAAATCGTAAACCATGTGGTATGTGGTCTGACCTGGTCCGTAGGGCTGCAGGTACCAGGTTCTCCCGGTGCGTCCGGGCTGGACGGTGGTAGGCAGGGTGGGGTTAATTGCACGACTGGTCTTCACATCCGCCTTCTTGTCCCCTGCAGTGGGGATCTCCAGGATCGGGATGGGGGCACACTGGTCCAACTGCCCAGTGGGGGTCAGCACCTCCGTGTAACCCTCCTCGCACATGCACACTCCGGCCTGCAGGGGGCAGCGCAGAATAATATTTGGGTTGAGGAGTGGGTATAGTAGGTACTAGCAGTGTTGTACAATGACAGCATGTCTGAAGTGCCGCTGGTTGGTCACGGGTTCAATTCCTGTAATAGCAAATGTGTGTGATCATCATGTGTCCTGTCAGTGTGTGTGCAGGAACCCCGAGCTTCTCATTCATTTAACGTCACTCTAGAAAAGAGCATCCATTAAGTTCCTAAAATGCAAAAACATCTAAATGATTTCAGACCTGATTTATTGATCTGATCCCTGTCATTTTTTTAGATTTTAACCTGTTCTGGTATGTCTGAGTCTATCAGAAAATCATGTTGGCTGGTAAAATTAATGATGAAGTGGACAAGGTGTTGGTTTTCTGATTCTGATGTAACCTTGGTAAATGCCTATAATTACTGTGTATGCATGAAAAACAGTTTTTCATCCTCATTGTATTATGTTATTTTTTTTTCTTGGCAGCATTGTGATACAATAAAGACAAAGACTGCCATTCATCCAGAGGAACTGTGCTTTCATTTGTGTCTTTTCATTGTTTTTGTGCAGTTGATTGTCTTCTCATTGCGTGGTTGTGTTCTTCACGCCGTCTGCAAACCAAATTTTCCCAATAAGAATATTATGTTTTGTTTTCTTGTTTTTTTTTTTGTCTTTGTTGAATGTGTTATACAGAGAAACAAAGAGCGTCTCACCTCACTGCAGAAAGACTTTGGCATGAGACAGGGAGGGTCACAGGAGCTGTTGTCTAGTGGAGGATTCATAGGGGGGCAGCCTCCTGCAGGTCAAAACACATTACAGTCAAATGAAGCACCTCCAGGAACTGATGCTTTTAACTGACCCATTGGTAAATGTACTGAGGAGGTGATGAAAACAGAAATCACTAAAATCATCCATGTGCCCTGGCGCTCCATCCTAATAATGTGTGATAACAGGAAAAAAGGCATATTAGTCATTTTATTACATGACCTTTAAATTTATACAAAAATGAAATACCATTAATTCAGGATGAGGAACTGTGTGTTCACCTGCTGTATACAGTAGTAATTTTTAGCAGGCTCCTTTTCCTTGTTTCCTAGCAAGTGAAGGTGGTGGGCGAAAGGGTGCCGAGTATTTAAAAACAGCTATTTTTCTTTGATAATTTGTGTAAACTGCACCAGTCACCTACACACAGCTGCCAAACTGGCCCACGTTACATTTACTATTTATGTAGGTCTAGAGCTGCAGCAATTCTCGTTTTCTCATTTCTGAGGAAACATTAGTAGCTGTTTATCACATAATATAGTTATGCAAAAGTGTTGGTGTGGAGCAGCAGAGTCAACAATAAGAATATTAAGAATTATTAATTAATTGTGAGGAATATTTGCTTTGCACTGACAGATATTTCCAATGCTAACTTTTATGCACTTGACTCTCCCCCATATTGGAGATGAGATTGAGCCGGCATGCTTGATGGGTAAATTCGTTACCTGTGACATTGAGTCCATCGGAGCGCTGGCACCAGATGACGAGGCGTGTGGAGTTTGGTCGAACGCCGCTCATCCATTTGTACTCATAGCACTCGCCCCCTGAGAGCAAAAGAGTCAAGACAATCAAGCAGCGCGCCATGCAACAGCTCTAAGTGCCGTACAATGCGCGCAGAGTCTGCAATGAGGTCCATTTATCATATAAGTGAGAGATTAATAAAGCAGCTGCTAAGTTATGCACGAACTGTGGGCGGCTGCCATATAAAATCAGTATCAATGCCTCTGCACAGAAGGGTCCAGTTCAATGTTTTAATCTTCAGTAAGAGCTTTTGCTTAATGACTTTCTATCAATGCTATTATGACTTTATCAATACCTCAATCAGCGCAGTAAATGACCATATTTCCCTAAAGAGTCCTGTGTAACCAATCATCAGTCCGAGCCGTTCGACAGGCGTAAATGAACAATTTAACCTTGAACAAAAGAAAGATCTATTCTCCACAGGGCTGGGTACAGTATCACCGCTTCAATCGATGGAACGGCTCCGCTCTCTCTGCAGCGTCACAGGGTGATTTGTCTGTGGCTGGGACTACTTTACCCATCTCTGTTCTTTACTTTTCTCATTTCTTCCTGTCCCTCGCTGTGGTGCAGCCTAGTTTTTTTTTTTCTTCCTTCTTCTTTCTTTTGTGTTACATTCTCGTTCAATCGCTCACAAGAGTCTCCTTCACTTCCCACCATCTTACAAGCAGATTGAAGTTTTAGTTATGCAAACATTTCTCAGAGGCAGAGCTGCTCTGGAGACAGAAGATATTTTATTGATGAAGTTAATGGCAGAGCTAAATAACTGCAGTGGGCGGAGCCAAAGAATCAGTTTTTCTATCAAAGTAGCATCACACTGAAGCTCAGGGGAAAAAACGTACAGGAGGTAATATCAAGCTTGAACTGAAAAAATCTAATCTAGCTATAAAAAATGTATCTACAGCAGATTAGCTTGTAAACTCAGCTGACCTGAGATTACACCAGCAGAACGAGAGCTACTAGGTAAGTTATTTAGCTAGTCTGCTGACCTTGAAAGATCTTAAATGCTGTCATGAATCAATTAAATACATTTTTTAACAAAATTCTTTACTTGCTGCTCAAGTTTGGAAGTGAACTAACTTGTGCTGCAGAAAATTGTGCTCCTTTGTCCCTGCCCACTGAGGTTTAAGTCAACCAGGGAGATTATTTCTGCCTCCAGAGGAGCTCTGCCTCTGAGAAATGCGTGTATAACTAAAATGCCAATCTGCCTCTTACAATGCCAAACCCGGTCTTCTTTTCCCCAAGCGTTTCTCACATCCACTCGCTCCCTCTCTCCATTCCCAACCT